>JANSTX010038109.1:0-13168 GCA_027564355.1 Penthetria funebris | reverse complement strand
TACAAACAGACATGAAAGCATCCACAGCCTTAAGATACGAAACAGGTGGCAATGATGCTTGTGATTTTGCATGTTGAGTAGATAAGGTTAGTAATGATGTAACACCTAATGTTACTCTAGCTGGAGCTGCTTCTGGTTTTATCCAAAATGATACCCACTAATTTAAAATATTTTTTTTTTATTATTATATTTTCTACAAAATCAAGAATATAAAAAAAAAAGAATTGTGGAGGATACTTACAGACATTATTACAATTAAACATGTTGGAATATATGTATGAAAAAGATAATATACTAAACGTCGTTTTAATACGAAAATCACTTCTAAACATGTAAAATTTCCAGTAGAATAAACTTGAGTACAATCGGCAGTTTGATTTTTCACCAATGCCAATTGTGGTAATTCGATATTTTCATCGACAACCAATGGAACAAGCTTATTTATTTATAGTGCAATAGAAAAAAATATTAATTTTTAAGTTTATGATATAAGAATTAACTAAAAAACATTACAGTAAAATTAATCCTAAATCATGAAATACTACATATTTTTCCTTCGATTGGAGTATATGGTTCTCGAGAATTCCTTTATTTCAACTAAAAATGCAATTTTAAAAAAACGTATTTAACTGCATTTTGATATTTTTTTAAGTTTATACGTTACTATTTTGATGAAATACGCGTCAAGGTCTACAGCATATATTAACACTTAGACCCCCAAAGGCCAAATAAGGCGCCCTACAGGTGTAAGGGTAGGTAGTTTATAATTTATACACAAACAAGAGACTATAGTATATTAATATTTTTTTACACGGATTATGGTAGTACCGCGAAGAGATAAACATAAATTGATATCACGAACTTAGACATAAATAACATGAAAAATGACTGAATATATTAACAAAGCAATTATTGGATTCATTCGTTAATTTTGATACAAAACTCTGCAATGATTGCATACATTTTATAATTGCCCAAAGTGTTCCCAAAAAAAAAAAAATAATACTGTAACTGATAATCATAATAAAATATAAATAAAGGTGGAAAAGGCTGAAAGTAACACATATTTCACATGGGCTGGAAAGGCTCGGACCTCACACATACTTGGCGCCGGTTGTCTTGCATTCATTTTCAGTTAGTACTAACCTTCAAAAGACAGCTGTTAAACTTTTATGACATTCTATTCATTAGTTTGTGAGTTATTGTGCTAAGAGTGACGCTACTTTTGTAATTTTAAAAACAATGGAAAAATCTGAATTTAGTGTGTTAATAAAGCATTGCTTCTTGATGGGAAAAAATATCGTTCAAGCGAAGAAATGGCTGGAAAAATGTTATGGGTACTCCACTCCATCAGGAACAACAATAAATCGTTGATTTTCTGACTTCAAACGTGGTCGTAAAAACACCGATGATGAGAACGCAGTGAACGCCCAAATGAGGCGATAACACTAGCAAACATAAAAAAAATCTACAAAATCGTTTTGAATGATCGATCGAAAGTGAAGTTGCGTGAGTTAGCTGACGTCGTAAATATATCAAAAGAACGTGTTGGCTTTATATTACATGAGCATTTGTCTATGAGAAAGCTCTGTTCAAAGTGGGGGCCGCGTTTGCTGAGTCAGGTGACATCGTAAATATATCAAAAGAATGTGTTGGTTTTATATTACATGAGCATTTGTCTATGAGAAAGCTCTGTTCAAAGTGGGTGCCGCGTTTGCTGACTGTTGAAAAAAAACCAAAAACGTGTTAATGATTCGGAGCAGTATTTGACCATGTTTAAACGTAGCAAACCGGAATTTTTGCGTCGATAAGTGACAATGGATGAAACCGGGATCCATTACTTCACTCCGAAATCAAAATGATCGTCATCTGAGTGGACAGCAACTGATGAACCTCGTCCAAAACGTCCGAAAGCACAACAATCAGCTGGAAAGATTATGGCCTCGGTATTTTGGGATGCGCGTGATATAATATTCGACTAACTGGAGACCATCAACAGTGAATATTATATAGCGTTCTTGGAGCGTTTAAAGGCCGAAATTGTAAAAAACGAAAACATTTAGCAAAAAAAAATTTTGTTTCATCAAAAAAAACGCACCGCGTGTTACAAGTCAATCAAAACAATAGCAAAACTTCATGAATTGAACTTTGAGTTGATCCCGCATCCATCGTATTCTGCATATTTGGCTCTCAGCGACTACTGGTTGTTCTCAGACCTCAAAAAAATGCTCGCCGGTAAGAAATTTCGCTCGAATGAAGAGGTTATCGCCTATTTTGAGGCAAAAGATATATCGTTCTACAAAAGTGGTATTGAAAGATTAGAGCGGCGCTGGAATGATTGTGTTGCTCTTGATGGAGATTATATAGATGAACGCGTTTTCTTTGTTAGACCCAGAAGTTTTCAGCCCATGTGTTATTGCGCGAAAAACCTGAACTACTGAATATGCTTATTGCCATGTTTTAAATAAAATTTTAGAAATGTGCATAAAGCATTTTCTTAATTATATACTTACCGGATCCCATTGAAATATCATGTCATCTGTTGTATGTGATACTAAAAATAAATAGGAAAATTTCAATAATATCAAAATAACTAATATTTACAATCATACATATGCATAAGGACTCAGACATGAAAAAAAAATAGATGAAATAGAACCCCTTTGGAAATCCTGCATATTATCACATACCCACTTGAAGACGACAGCATGTTGGTTTTAGATACACATTTTCAGATTGTGCTAAATATTTGAAGTATCACAATTAAACGATAAAATAAAGTTATTTAGTAATTGTGTATATAATTCATTATCATCATCATCCTAATAAACTATAAACCACAAAATTGCATATAGATTGCAATTGTCTATATGTTGGTGGCTGCTATATCGAGATCCCTATGTTTACTAACGTGAAAGTAAAGTAGGATTTGAATATATTCGCATTTTCTCAAAACGTATAACTCTAAACAACTGGACTAACCCTAAGTGAATGAGAATAAATGACGATGACATACATATTACAGTGAACTGCATTTATATGATATATGCTGATGATTGAAATGTTGTATACCTTTCATAATTCTCATAGTCTCAGTGCAAATTACTGTTCTATAGACATAAAAATTCTTACAAATGATATTTAATAACTTACAACTTTCCATCTGCAATTTACATTCCTGTGTATCATGTGGATAAATGGCAAAATTCATTGCACAGGATAATTTCAACGTTAATTTTACCATATAAAGTATAGTTTTATCCTTATACAACCACATATAATGATTTGGTATGGTCATTGTTTGAAATGTAACTGATTTTGCATTTTTAAAAAACGAATCTGGTCTCCACATATTTTTTAACCAATCCACTTCCAATAAACGATACTCTTGCGTCATATTTTCTGGCAATCGAAGCCTATGATCTTTCCATGTTTGTGCAAAAAATATATCTGCTGCATATGTCTATTAACATAGATTTTATAAGATTTAGGATAATATATCATGAATGTATTTATAAAGATAAAAAAAAAAACTGTTTTATAACCATTGAAGTTTCATCAATAGAATCTAAACCCATTACGGTTACATGGAAGAAAACTATTGTGGGTGCACCCTCTTTTTTAGGTGGTCTCATTTTATCATATTGCCTTGGATCTTCCGGTAATAATTCTCCAAATGCAAGTCTATATATAATTAGAATTAAGGAGGTGAAATATTATGGAACAAAATGTTTTAAAAATTAAAAACAGATAAAAATGAGGAAATTCAAGTATTTGTTGAATTTCCACATAATTATCTATGGATTGTATCAATTTGCATAATACACGATATGCTTTTACAAATAGATATGGTAATTTAAGAGATGCTGTTCAAGTATATTATATTTTGTCTTGAATATGTTTTTTTTTAGATGGTTTATCAATATGAAATATTAATTAGTTCATTTATATATATATGTAATATATAGCCTCGAACATACATTCTGTTTCTCTAGAAAATATGCATATATACTTACTGATATTCTGCTGATACTCGTCTGCCAACCCATATTGATAATAATACTAATACACGATAGATACAATAATTCATATCTTTCCGGTAAACCTGAAAATAAATTGAGATTTAATAAATGTGTATGCGATACATTTAATTGTAATGATAGCTGATGGCCCCCCTATCTAATAAAAGTACAGATTTTCTATTATACTCTAGTTCTAACTAAGTATCACAGATCGACTATCATGTTCCTCAATACATCTTCAACTCCACGCGATATCACCAGTAATTCGATCACGCTATATGTCAGTAACGGTGTGGGATCGATACTAAAAAGATTGGTGTTATTGTGTGGTGTTGAAAGAATATCCCACCATAAAACTTTTTAATTGGGGATGTATAATTTTGCTATTTATTTACTGGTTCATACTCTAGTAAAAAAAAATAAAAATGGATATTCACATATTACCTTGTAACCGTCGATGGTAAGCAAATAGACGAGATATATAGACATTCTGATATTTTGATATTTGAAAAGCTATCTGGTATTATGGTGATCCTGAAAACGGTGACCTATAGATGACACGACATTTTCTGGCAACACACTGATTTCCATAAAAATTTTAAATTATGTATTTGAGCAGTAAAAGCCGACAAATGTGATCATGCGTTGGACATCGTATTAAAAAGCATTTTTTTAAAAATAATAATATTATAATAATAATAAAATTTAATATTGTCCTTCAAAGATATCGTAGTGATATTACCATCATTATATCTATTGTTCCAATGGAGCAGATCAACTGTTAGTATTCAATAATAATACGATAATATGTTTATTTGTCTATGGTTGGTTGGTTAGCAGTGGCGGATCCGACTATGCTTTCGAAGGATCCCAATTAGCTGGTGGGTGCTGTTTTGATACCATACACTCGTGGAAACCCGGTTGATTCCTGCAGTTGTCCAATTTTACATTTGAATATTTCTGTAGAGTTGTTTCAAGTTAGATATAATCTTAATTATTTTTTTTATGCATTTAATATACAAAAAAAAACAATGAGACCTCGCCTCACACCATGTACTTAAAACTAATTAAAATTATTTATTTATATATTAATATATTTAAATCTCGGTTGTATCATTTTTTTAAAAAGTTTTTTATTAAATAAAATAAGCATTTATTCGTTCAGTTAAATTCGTATACTTTTTTTCGTTGTTTTCATAAAGCTTTTTACAAAGCTTGTTGTTCAATTAGATACTTAGTTTTATGAAAAACAGCAGCATTAGTAGATATTTAAAGAAACGTTCAAGTTTTTATATTGACTTACAGGTCATCATAGAACAAATCATATATGAACCATTAATGGTGATAATATTTTTCTTCTCATTTAACCTTTGGCATTTTCATTAAGCATATTAAGATAATAATCTTTTAGAAAAGATATTCGTTTAAATTTGCTTTAATTAGAAAAGCATTTCTAAAATGTGAATGATGAGGGAGATTCAATCTGTAGATAATAACAAATATCACATGTACTACTATTTATAAACAAAATATAAATTAATCGATGAATTATGATATTCACTAGTATATATACATACTATCATCATTTTATATATATATATTTTCCACATAATCCACAGCATTTAAAGTATAATTGACAATGTTCCATACTATAATAAAATATATAATTTACCCTTTATAATCAGAACAATGTCCTAGTTTACTTCAAGAACTTCAAATCCACTTAAGGATATTCAGAAGAGAAAGCATCATCAGCAAATTTTTAATATTGCAGCAATCTTTTTCAACAAAAAAAATCATTTTTAATGATTTCCTATTATTATAGGTTTAGTAGAGTACTCGTATATGTTAGTTAAAATCATGTATATTTTAAAAAGATTGATTGTATGTAGAAAATGTGTTAAGAATATAAATTTCAAATTAATTCTAATGGCTATAAATATTTTTAATATTTAATATATACGAGTAATAATTTTTTTATGGATATCGAATTCAATAGGGTTGTTGACCAATAATTGGTACTTCGCTCGCCACTTCAAATGTGGAATTACTAGTTTGATGTAAGAGTTCATCTAGTATACGCGTTCTGTACATATAAATTAATACAATTTGATCATAATGCCAATATTTTATACATCGACCAAGTCTCGGAATGAATATAATAAATGGTGTATGGTTCTATATATTATATCAATGATATATGAAGTAAAATGCGCTTTTCTGCCGAGTACCATGTGTGTGTTATTCCGTAAATTATACTACAATGAATACGCACTGCAGAATAACACATGGGACTGATTATTTATGTTAAGATGCCAGAAATTCGTTTTTCTGAAAATTAAATTTCTCAACTTCAATACATTAACTGTTCTTGTTGCATCACATTTATACATGCAACTTAAAACATTAAATTTGCGGCTAATATTTGAGAGTAAAACATTTGATCTGTAAGGGGACATGCTTTATCACATTAATTTGAAATTCGTATCATTTAATTCGATAGAATATACTATGCCATTATCATCATCATCATAAATATCAGTCATTTCACAAGGAAATATGGGCATCAATAAAATTCTTCTATTTATTTCCCTCTAACAAACCAAACGTTTTCCACTCAAATATTAGCCTTCTAAAATCAAAAGTTTTTGAGTTGCAAGTGTAAATGTATGAATCAAAAATAAGTTGAAATGTATATCAAAACGTGTGTTTAATTAATATCTAAATTATAAAGTTGCCACCTACAACTCATTGTTATTAATTGATTAATTATTAATTTAAAATGAAAATAGAACAATATGTGCTAGAACTACTTTATCAATGTAGCATATACACATAGCTCTCACGTATAAAGACATGAATTCCATATAAGATCACATATTTCGAAGTGTTCATTTTTTTCGTTACTAGGTACACTTGACCGGGAATAAATGTAAGTCCTTAAATGATTCTATCAAAATGGTATCCATAATAATTGAATACATTAAATTTATATATTAATTTGCTGAAATTGTCATATAATATGCTACAACTGGTAAGCAACATAAAGTCTCACCGCACTATACACTATACTTATGTTTTAATGTTTTGGGAATCAAAATTTTGCATGGGAATTATAATTAACCGAAATATAATTTATATGAATAAATAAGTATAAACGCTGCCCTACCCTAAACTACACTGTACCCTTTGTATACCTTAATTTGAAAAAAGAACTATCTTGGTTCTTCGTTACAAACAAATTTTATTTAGTTTATGTTTTTAATGCGTCACTAAGTTTCCCCAAATTATAATTTATAAATAAGCCATAAAATGCTATTTTTGAATACGGCAATATTTTATATTTATTAAATGGAAATGTTTCCAATGATCTATGTGTCACCTCAAGATAATGAATATCCAGTGACTGATTAACATTCTAAAGATCAGTAGACTTATTAAATTAAATCTTTGGTAGGGTCTTAATTTTAAGAGCTAGACAACAATTATATAATTTATTCAATATTTTCTTCAAGTCTCAATGTATTTATAATAGTTTTGGTTGACTATATTTGATTCCGCACATCTGAAACATAAATGTAATCTTTTTGTATTGCCATGCAGCTGGTACAAAGGCCGAAATGATGATGATAAATATCCCGAACTAGAACTTTTCTAAATAAAACTTATTTGTCAAATTAGAAGGAAAATAAAACATTTCGTGTTAAGCCTGAGGTTGAAACTGTTACTGAATAGTACACTAAACACAATAAAGCACTTTATTTAAAAAAAAAAGTTAGAAAAGCAGAGCAACTCCGTTGTAATAACACAAATTTACGGATGCTTTAACAATACTTTTTAATTTTAACAAAAACACATATATTCCTTTAAATTCTAAGGATTCAGATAACAATATAGTGGGTAATTATTTAGATAATAGTAATTCCACAATATTCGAACAATTTATGTTCCTCTTCAGCACAACGACATATTAATTAGATTATACTGTGCTCAATTTTTAAAACTTACGTATTTTCTAATTTTTTTTCAAAAAAAAAAGGTAAATTTTCTATTTTCAAGTTGCTTAAAATACAACTCACCAAAATAAAATTTAAACGTTAATCTACAAATGTGTTTTAAATTTATTTTTAAAATATATACAAAATATTTAACGTTAAAAACACATAAAAATCACTACACTTTGAATAACTAATTTATCCATTAAATAATTTAATGTGGATTTAATTTTAATTCAAAACTAAGATAATTTTTCTTTAATTTTTTCAAAAAAAAAAAATGTATATCCTTTTTTTTCCTTAACTTTTCACTTAATTTTTGTCATTGAATTATAAAAACTCCATAATTTTTCTGCAATTATTTTTATCCATGTCAATGAAAAGCTAACTGAGAACTAAGCAAATTTCTAATGTGCCAAGGACTTAAATAGATTTTGGCACTGCAATTGAAATCATGGTATAAAGATGACGTCCTTCAGAATTCTCTGGAGTGTACTAAGGATTTTACAATTGTAAAAGGAGGACAAACGCTATAATAGCGGATAAATGTATGTAATATAAAAAAGGGATGAGAAATAAATGAAGTTAATATTTCTCTTGCCCTTTATCAAAAATCGATTTATTTAAACATAATTATAAAACTATATGTGTAATTGAATTTAGCTATTCCCATAGATGTGTATTCCTTAAATAGCAACCCAGTCTGTAGAAATTAAGTTAATTATTAAATATGAGGAAATAACTGTAAAAAAAGCTTCACTTACACAATAAATTTTTGCAATGGCAATACTATATTTTAATTTCTAAATGCGATTCTGCGCTAAAAATTAGGATGTGGAAATTCTAACATATATGGAATCCTTAATACCAGTAACGGAATTGGACAATTTGATATTGAAAATTATGATGATCAAGAAGACGCGATATTCATGTTTATATTGATGTTAATTATGACTATGTTGGTAATGAAATGAGGATTACATTATGATATGTACAAATATATTTTTATATATGATGATGATGATGATGATGATATTTATTATTATTATTATAACGATATTGATCATAATTAATGATTATAATAATGATGACACCATTAATAATGTTAATCATCATTATAATCACTGATTATAATTAAATGCAGTCTTCAGATTTTAATTTTCTCGTAAAGCACACATCAATTCTGAGTTAATATATGGAATGATTACATATTAGACTTGATCAAAAATGCGCCAAAAAGATTTGATTGTGTCGTTGTAAGATATTATTTAGTCTGGAAAATATAACCGTCGTTAATATCAAAAAAAAAAAAAATACACGGCCTCAAATGTAGCAACTTATATTCGTGCCAGTGCTCTCCTTGACAGATTTCAAAACTAACCTTTATAAATGATATGATCTACTCATCAGTCACATACATTTCCTTCAGACGCAATGTGGATTCGTTTAATCTATTTTATGAACATCATCTTCTGATAGTCGCTAGTTAGTATTCAATATTCAAGTATTCAGTATAAATAAGCGTGCAAACGTCATGTTTGCATATCACATCTGTACTGATGGTTGATGATGATGAGTATTTTTATATGATAATGTTGATGATTATTATAATAATGATGACGTAATGATTATGATTATGATGATGATTATATATGAGGAGTGTAATATTAAAATACAAGAAAAGGAAAGTTTTTGAATGTGAAATTCTATTTAAATACATCCCCTTCTTTGGTGCATTATAAATTGCTTGCATTGTCGAGGATGCCAACTTTTAAGTAGGGATTTCATCAAAAGTATAACGAGAGGAAAATTATTGTCTATACATAAATGTACTTCAAAAGTACCATCAAACAAGTCGATGGAAACTGTTAATCATGTTATATTTGCAGTTATATGTATGAACATATAGTATATATACACTTTCGAGTATTTTAGTATTGAATAGTGTATATGGTACCAGTACCATATATAATAGTTTAATGCTTTTCAAAAGCAAATACACTATATACGAATTTATACATATATACATATATATTTTTAAAAATTTTAATAATTACTAGCGAATATATGAAGATGTTTTTATATTTTCAAATATATAAAAAGACAAATTCTGTGCATATACTTCAACTAATTAGTAACATAGTTATATTCAAAATCAGTCTACCAATTAGTATATAACCTCTACTTCTCATCAACTACCACATGTGACTACCATTCACATCACATCAGATGTCAACTTGTAACTCAAAAACAACTGAAGTCAGCAGCTAATTTATGAGGATATAGTCCCAAGCAAAAAAAAACTGAATGTCATCACCATTATATTATCTACGGTGTATCTACGGTGTAGGACACCAAGTGGTGTCAAAGTTGTGTACATTACGTATAATTAACAACCACGTGAGGTTAGCCGTCGATGCACCCGGCAAAAATTACAGTCATAATTATCCAGGTATACATTTGAATATTTCAATAGAGTGGTGCATAAATCCCCAGCTACCTAGTTTGTTGTTGAGTTGTGTTTTCAACTAATCGCCAAACACAACATTAACACCATAACAATCACACGCTCCATTCGTCACCGCTTGACGTTTTCTGTGCCGAATTCGACCCTTATCCTTAAGATCAAATCTTTTTTATTTCAACTAAACTTAAAATAACACTTAGTTTGGACTTTCAAAAACATTCAATGTTTTTGGCAAATGTGAACAAAAAAGGATGATGTGCACATAAATGACATTTAATATTAGAAAATTAGTATTTTTATTGGCGTATAGAGTTCGTTTCATTATTAATAAATTGGCCACATTTATTATTTAGCAGTAACCGCGAAAAGATTTAACTTTTAAATATTTGAAAGGTGATGTTTATTAAGTAATTTTTTGTGTGCAATTGTAATCGTATTATTATTAAAATATTTAAGCACATAATCACAGCGTATTGTATGTATTTTATCTTATTGAATTATGAAATTAGAAAACGTAACTATACAAATATTTAAATGTTAGGATCATTTGCGGTTATATTTGAAATAATAAAAGTGGCCAATTTATAAATAATGAAACGGACTCTATTCGCCTATAAACATACAATTTATTTATAAAATAGACTGCGCATTCATTTCTCAGTTTTATCTTTTTGACATTTGACTAATGTAAATAAACAGTGATTGATTTTGATAGTATAATGTTGTTTTAAAATTATTTTTTATTTGTTTCATTATTTTCTTATGATTTTGATTGTTATAAAAAACGGTGGGAATGGGTGGAAAATCCTGGTAGATGGGTGTGCTAATCAAAGCATTTCTTTTTTCATTTTTTATCCTGAAAGCTATTAATTTGTAACACCTCAAAATATCAAATTCATTGCGGATAACGTAAATTTGCAACTCAAAATATCTGATTTCTAGTAATAGCCTGACTGAACTCCATCACATATAACTAATTCGTAAAATATATAAATTTTAATGTAAAGTGACGTTATTAAATATGTTTTTAAAAAATCATATTTTTCTCAATTTCTAGACCTATAGAGCGTTTCACATTGCGGCAGTCATCTTGAACGTTGGAAACATCTGAAGCAATATTAATTTATTAGGAGAAAAGGTATCACTTGCATGGTACAATCATCTTCAATCCAGCTATATAAATGACATAGAAAGATTCAAAGTATACAACATTTATTATTTACGTTACTCTCTAATTATACAAAACACATATAAATTTGATTAAGTTATAATTATTTTAAACCATTTAAGAATTTTCAATTATTATTTTTTCGTATAAACTGTATGAAGTAATGCAAAATATGAATATGATGTACCCATTACCTGAAAATGAACATAAATTATTATTTTAAATAGTTAAATGTTTTATTTTTAACAATCTTGCCGCAAATTGCTAAACATTACAGGTTTGTTGAGGAGTCACACCTGTCAGGAATTGAAATTACTTTAAATTAAATGGATTTTAGCAGTTTAATAATTTAATCATTTGCTCAATATAGATAGTGTTGAAGTGGTTAAAACATTGGATACATTCAAATAACCGTTACTCTACTATTGGCTTACTTCCTGACGAAACGTTTGAGTTTGTAATTTATTCAGTCGGATATTTTAGCAAGATTGTTAAAAATTCAATTAAAATTTACACTTGTAAAACTTGATAATGAGACAACAGCAAATTTTAATGCTCTTAAAAATTGTGGCCTTTGTCCACGTAGTATTATTAAATTCAAACATTTTTGATATTGAACATCTGTGGCAAACCAATGTGACTCATATGCACCATTCGATATACCTTCACTCTAAAATTTAAAAACTTATAATTTTATGTTTAAAAATAGTATTATATATTTTTTTAAAATACAAAAAAATTATTATATATTTACTGATTCTATTAATTGATTTCCAAGCCAGCAAACAATAAACACTTGAATGACACATGATATTAATGAAAACATATATTTGAACAATGCTGTTGGTGTTAGTCCGGTTGTTGCAAGAAATCCTAAAAGGCAAATTATCACGGAGCTTGAAATAAAATTTACTAGAATCGAAATTCCAAACATTTCGTTCAATTCTTTTGTTAAACTGTAAAACAAATTATAAGGTTTAAATTTGAAAATAAATTATATATGGGTTACATTTTTGGAGGGTACGTTACGCATACGTATCAGCTGTGTACGGTTGAAGATTGGATAAAGATAATGTCCTATATTTTTTATTGAAATAAGGGTCATGACGATGATGATGATAATGAAGATGTTACCATAAATGATTATCGACCATCTAGTCTACATTTATGTTTCAGATGGACATGCTACATCAAATTGTCGAATTATAGTAAAACTTATCTTAATTTCGTTGTCTTCATACTCACAATTTATAATTCGATTTATTCGTCGATTATCATTATTGTTTTTTTTTTGAGCGATTAAATTATGAAATCAATTGTATAATTGCCCGGTTCTATTGCCTAAATAGTTTATAGCACAATTGTGCATACATTGCTAGTTACCCAATTTTTTTGGTTAGATATTTTTCACCCAGGCGACAATCACAAAATTTAACTTCCTAGTATAAACCACGAATTGACAAATATTGTGACCGAGGTTTCGTTGATACTAAATAAATTGAGTTTCCTATATATT
>JANSTX010038098.1:0-13169 GCA_027564355.1 Penthetria funebris | reverse complement strand
ATAAGTACTTCTGTGTAATTTTTTTTTTCTGAGATGTTTATTTCTTGGCGTTACATGAACGGAATCAAATACAATAGAGCCTTGGAGCTTTGTTCCCAGGGTCTAAAAATCGTATAGTGGAACCAAAATTATTGTTTTCCGCATGCCCTCTCGTTTATCTGTCTGTTCGTCCGTTTGTCCGTTCGTCTGTCCATTTGTCCGTATGATAATATGGAATTACTTTGATATATCGAAATAAAAGTTTTTTCCTTGGATTCTACTTCGAAGATCGGTAATATTTTATTACTCTTTCTGGTCATTTTGTACTTCTTTTCTTTAATTAAATTTACCAACTGTAAAATATAGATTTAATTATAATTATCCAGTTGTGCATATAAATATTCTAGTAGACTGGTCCGTAAATAACCAGTTCTAGTTTGTTGTTAAAATTATGTTCAACCAGTCAAAAAAAAACGACATTATCACTATTTTTGAGTAACCTCATCATTAGTCACCCTTCTATTACATTACATACGAGTATGAATTATTTACTTATTTTGTATACTATATACGTACACTAATTTAAATATACGTACACTAATTTACAATTACGAGGAACGTACAAACTAAAAATTCGTATGTTTTTCAAACTGATTTTAGTAAGAAACTTGCAGTGCCTGCACTTAAAAGTTTATGATTTTGTACTGAATATTAATAATATTTTTTGATTATTGCAGGCTATTCCGTGGAAGAGAATCTTTAAAACTACTCCAGTTATTGTCATAATGTTCACTCATTTTGGATCTGCATGGGGAACTTTTACTTTATATACACAATCACCTACATATTTTAAAATAATACACGGATTAAGTACTCACATAGTTGGCATAGTATCAGGAATTCCACATTTATTTGGAATAATATTTGCACAAGTGTTTTCCAGACTTATTGACTACTTACTTAAAACAGACAAAATGTCAAGAACAAATGTAAGAAAATGTGCCGCGTCAGTAAGTTTAATTATTCATGGAAGCTTTGTGCTTTCATTAGCGTTTTCAGGATGCAATTCTACATTGGCAATTATATTATTTATGTGCGCATTAATTGCTCAAGGTGCGCATTCCACAGGTCCCATTGCAAATATTATTGATTTAAGTCCAAATTATGCATCAGTTATTTTGGGAATGAGTGCTCTGATTGCTACTCAAGCTGGTTTTATTTCCCCATACATAGTGGGAATTCTGACGTACAAAAATGTGAGATATTAAATAACGTCAAAAATACTATTTTTATACATGTCTGTTACTACAAATGTTATAACTTGTTTTTTCTATTTATAGCAAAGCAGTACACAGTGGACGTATGTTTTTCTAATATCATCTGAAATATCCTTAACATGTGGTACTTTATTTGTTGTATTCTCCAATGCGAAACTTCAAAGTTGGAATAATCCCGAAGAAAGTAGTGATGTAGAGTTAAAAAGACTAAATGTCAATGAAAATGAGACGCTAAATATTACTGAGGATTTAATAAACAAGTAATTACGAACGAGAATTTATATTGTGGCTAGCATACCAAAAATATTCTATATAACTGCTTCACAAAACTGAAACTAGAAGATTTATAAGAAGATTAATTAAAATAAAACATTTAATTCACAGCTGTTTTTTTGTAATGGTTAAAATGATGATGATGATGAATCTTGGTATGACATGCTTTAGGAAAATAGAGACCGTACCCTAAGAATGACATAAAAAGTTATATATACTCTGTTTAACCGTTTTCAAATCAAATTGAATACTTCCATAACGGTGCATAAATAGAACGGAGTCTGTTAGTGACGTTTTTCTATTTAAGACGGTAAATATATCATTCAGATGTTCTTTTAGTTCTATTTGAGATGACAGTTGTTTGACGTTTACTATAATCGACTACCTATTATAAAATGGAGTTAGCACGATGATATTATAGATAGATAGATCTTTTCAGTCTAAATCAAACAACAGTTGATTGACATTTATTAGACGGTTCTGAATGTTGGGATTAAAAAGAGAGGGCTGTAAAAAGAGATCATATGCAAAAACTATAATTGATTTTGGTGACGGGTCTAATATTAGTCTGGTACTAGTCATTATGCGATACTAAAAACTGAAATATAAAGTTTGTGATGTTTATATATATATATATGTATATATATATTTAAAATATATAATTTGTATTTATGCAAATTTTTAATGCATTATAGCCAACTTATACAAATTCGAAATTGAGCATTATAATCAATAATACCTTGAACTGAACATGTTATTTCATTATTATATTAAATGTAAAATTTAAAAGTTTGTAGATTATATCATTACTTCAGCATCAGTAGAAGTACACATCTCGTACTATTTACAATAAAAGTGATAATAATTTTGAATTTATTTGAAATTTAAGTCGATCGATTCCAAGTTTTCAACAAACGTCACGCTATTTAACGATTCCCGGTAATTTTTTGTTTAATTGGTAAATATTTTTTTAATGGTGTTATTCCTGACTACAACATTTTTCGTTAAATAACAACGGTTTAAGTCTGTAAGAGTGATGTAATTTGAACGTACTTTTAATTATTTTAATTTTATAATCAAAATTATATTCCTGTAAAATACAGAATAACATTTAATTATTCAGCTTAATTGTTACCAAGTGTTCCGAATTTTACCCAAAAGGAAATTATCGAATTGTGAAATTCATCTGTAAACTTATCTTAATATAATAAATGTAGTAAGTATGTAGATATTAACAACATAAGTTTTAAAATCATTTGTCGTGATGTGAGACATGAATATAGATTCTAATTGTACTAAATGCTTGGAACGGGAAATATTTACAGACCCATTCACGACCATAATCCATAATATTGGGGTAAAATCCTAATAATTTTTGAAAATTTTATGATCATATACCAGCAATTCAACACCGTTTTAAATTTGTTACGTAGTTTATCAACTAGTGATTCATAAATTAGATAATTTTGTAATGACATTGATTGATAGTCGATAATTACCAGTAGCAGCAGCAGGACTATTTGCGACTGATATGTTTGAAGGCAAGAGAGTTAAAATATCAAGCTTGTCCATTTCATGCTGACACTAATGACATACGTGTATGCGAGCTGTCAATGAAAGTAATTATAATTGTAAAATAATTTATAACATCGATATGTGGCATTAATAGAATAAGATCAAAGTTAAGGATTGTTATATTGTTAAATTGCAAACTTACACCACCACGTTTGGTATGTGAGTTTGTTCTTTGGGTTATGCAAAAATTAACTGTGTTGAGGTGACATTTAAGTTGACAAAAATTAATATTAACAAAAAACCCTTCAATTTTATTTATAAATAAAATCATGCACTAGGGAATCATTTGCGTATTTTCAAACGCTTGTATCTTGAAATATAGATAAACTATAGATTATAGATAAACTTTCCAATATATTTAATCTCGATTTCAGTTAATTGAATTTAGACTGTTTAATTAGATTTCATTCTGATAGATTTGTTGGTCCAATGATAGATGTTATAAACATTATTGATGGCATATATCATATCCCTTTTTTTTGCATATGAGGACTAATAAGTATATATTGGTGGCGCCTTTAAAGGAGAATAATATTAACTAAAAGGTTAATCGTTTAAGTATTTTCATTAATAAATAACAATTATAATTATACTATAATATTTTTGTTAATTTACTTTTACTATAAACTAAAAATTCTCAAATATAATGAAAAGAAAATCTAAGATTATAAAAAGGTTGATATTTTTGACTATCGCAAATGAAGTAGTGTATGGAAATCATACTTGGCTAATATAACAGTTTACTAAGTGGTGACTTGCAACTTGCTTAACTACGATGGTCTAATTTGTATCTAGTTTCATAGTTAATAGAATATTAAGCCCTGCAAATGCAAATAATTTTTGAACGGTTGAAACTAACACTGAATTTAAATAAAAATTAAAGTTATGAAAACTTTAACTCAGAAATATTTTTCATTTTCTTAAAAGAAAATAATTTTGATCTTAACCTAAGGATTTTTAAAATATTTACCTCAATTGAGCCTAAACTTCTGCGTGTGCGTGCAATAAGTTTAAAGCTAATGGTTAATGAGTATATTTCATAACAGCATTTGATTTGTGGTTTCAGGTTTCTCGCATACATATATGAGGAATCAAAGTCGAGCTATAGTCTTCTCGAATATGTGTTTGAGGACCACAAATAAGATTTAAGTATTCTCGCATATGAGACATAAAAATTGTGAAGAACTTATGTGGCCTTTAGTGCATTAAACAATCGTACTAAATTCATTAAACTTATTTCTATTTAAACTGGATATATTACAACACTTGTAATTCTTAGTATATTACGAGTACAGTATTATCTAGTGACTTGTATCATCTGTGTTGCGTTATTTTACCAACTATAGTTACATCAGTTAACTAAATTGTAATTTTTTTCATCAAATATGACCAAAAACTTTCTCAATAATTGAAAATTCATAAATATTACTGTTTATGTAAAATAAATCGTTGAAACGTGAATTACTTTAAATGCTTCTCAAATACAAATTTGCCACGCTTTTAGAACTGCAATCTTGTAATATTCTATACAGTATAATTTTTTTGATTATTTGACATTTCTTTTTATTCATTTTAAAAAAAAAGTATACACAAAAACAATAAAAAATGTCGTCAACTACAACATTGTGACATTCACTTAAGTACAAGAAGTTGCTAACTTCGAATACGGAAGATGATTACATAACTGATAAGATATGCATGTAGGTTACCAAAATTTAAAATCAATATTTTAATTTTTTGGATATATTGGCTTATTTTTATAGTGGATTTATATTTAATTATTCAATAATAATATTATCTATGTATATTGTATATACAACATTTTTTTAAAGAAAACTTTTCATTAAATAATTTTTATTTAGTTTGACAAAACCCGAAAGTATTGGGAATTGATGATATTATGTTTAGAATATATAGCATGGCAGCAATTAATTGTGTAAATTTTATCAAAATGTAGTTTTTGAGAGTCTCATAACTTACTTATATTTTTATGAAAAAATAATTGTGTCTTTTTAAATTAATTTTATGCAACATTCAGATATTTATTTACATATATATTATAGTTTTTATGTTGCTGAAAAAATATTTTATATTAATTTTAAAACAAATATATAAATATTAATAGAAATGTAAATTCTGTATTTAAATAATATAAATGATTGTATGTAAAATTAAAACATGAGATATGTTTTTATTTGAATGTTTATTTTCCATTCATTTTATTGAGATTTAACCTACTGAAAAATTAAAAACAGTAAAAAGCAACAAAACTAACTAAAGAATAAAAAGAAATTTGAAAAAACAATATATATCCCGCAAAAAAATATCTTTTTTGACATTATGTCCAGTAGATGTTTGCTTATATAATACAGTACTAGAATGTATGAAAATAGTACTATACCACCGTTCTATAAAATAGTATTTTTATTGATGAAGTGACCCGTCGTGGAAGCGCAGTGGTTAAAGCATTACACTAGTACGGCGGTAGACCGGAGTTCAAGCCTCACTGTAGACAAAATTTACAAAAAAGAATTGTAAATTGTAAATTTATCACTTTGCGACTTAACCAGTGGTTAAAACAAATTATTAAAAGCAAAATCTGTCTATATGGCCACAGGCTAGGACAATAAAAGAAGAAAGAAAGAAGAAGAAGAAGATTGATGAAGTGGTCATATGCATGGTTTTTACTTGTTATTTATTTGATTTGTTTCTTGTTGATGATAAGTAGTGATAATATTAATTTTAATATGCATTCTATATTTAGTATTGAAAATGATAGTGATGAAATGCGAAAAAGCGAAATAATATAATAAAATTTGAGAATCTTTGTTGAGGTCAAGTGGTAATATTTATTATTCAATGATATCATGTGATGTTTATATTAGTTATTTCAGATGTTGCGAAAACTGGGGTACAAAAAGCAAACATCTATAAATTATTATTGTGAATATACTTATAAGCATAGTACATGTAATGTAAATTAAATAAAACCAGTTTTTGTGTTACACTTGACGTGAAGGATCGACAATTAGTTTCCCTGTGTGGTTTTGAATTTGTTAACTTGGAGAATATAATTATAAAGGATAATTTCATAGATCTTTTTTAGTGATCATTAGTTATCGCATCAACAATCTTAAAATTGTATATTTCTATTTTCCACATTTAATAAAAGAGTTTTACATTTATAGATAAAATATTTATTTATATGGCTAATGTCCACTTTATGGGGCGAGGGGCGCATAGCGCGTATATACTAAAAATGCAAAAAAGATACCAAAAATTTAAAAATAATGTGGAAAACCGGTTTACACCCTTGTATTTTAAAAGGGGGGGGGCGGAAGCAAAGCTATTCAAATATTATTTTAATCGTGAATATCTATCTAGAAAAATATTTGCAAAAATTTACGCGTCAAATTATGATGAAATAAAAGAGATTTTGAAAAAAGAAACGTTTTCCACCCCCAAAATATGTGGTACCCCTGGAGAAGGAGGGCGACGCCTTTTTGAATATGATTCGTAACATACTCATAGAGGTGCTTTGCAATCGCACCATAAAGTGG
This sequence comes from Penthetria funebris, assembly GCA_027564355.1. Lineage (NCBI taxonomy): Eukaryota > Metazoa > Arthropoda > Insecta > Diptera > Pleciidae > Penthetria > Penthetria funebris. The sequence goes on along the minus strand of JANSTX010038098.1, from coordinate 6,505 downwards.
ATTTGCGTCATTTATATATAAACACATTTGTTCGTAAATATTTTAAAAGAATTAATAAGTACTATTTTGCAAATTATTAATTTTTTCATTGCGTATGCATTTAACATCAAATGTTTATTTTGTCAAATTTTATCACGTATTAACGTATATTGGAAAGAATATTTCTTTCGGTCAACTAACTAACTAACGGACTAATATAGAATTACGAAAATCTCAACAAATATTGGAACAAATAAATTTCATACTACACCCTGTGTACTTTGAATTGAGATTTGCAGTTTTGCAAATTTCGGTAAGATGCCCTTCACTAAATAGATATGATGATATGCATATTCGAACTTATGTAATTTAAATTAAAAATTACACTTTTTTGATTTATTAAAAATGTCATAGACTAATATTTTGAAATAATTAAACATGAATGACATCTTGAGGCAGATTTTCAAATGCTATTCAGTTTTCAATTGATAAAAAAAAATTCTGCACATGAATTGTTAATATGAGAGGTACCAGCAGTGTGCTCTCATAAGGATGAAAGTTTATTTTGATATCTAAAATTTTCTTAAGTTATCGTACGATCAAACGAATAGATAAATATACGGATAAGAACATAAATTTTAAATTTGTTTATAGGTTAAACCTGTAAAATATATTCAAATAATTAAATACAATGTTTTCTTTTCAGGCTAAAGAGATACTCTTATGAATTCTGAAATACATTACAATTTATAGTTTGAAAATCACATTTAAAAAAATGAAGGAAACACATCAAAATGAGTACAACGGAATAAATTCAGACAATGACGAGCCAAAATCTGTTATTACATCTCCGTCTGAATTCAAAAAGTGGTTTACATTTGACATGCGAACTATTATGTGGTTCTTAGTATTTACAGGATTTGCAATTAATTATATGACTCGAATTAATATAACAATAGCAATTCTGAATATGGTGAAATTAAGAAAATCTAGTACAAATATAATTGATGGTGCATTCGAGTGCTACAATCAAACAGTAAATTATAATATGAATGAGGTTAACCCATCGGCACAAATTAATAATAGAAATGGATTTTCCATAGAACGATGGATTATGGATCTCTTTAAAGTGAGTTCATTTCTTTTCTTTATTGATTGTAAGAATTATTATTAGCATTATTATTTTTGTTATTATTAACCTTTATTATTAATATTTATATAATTTTTGAACATTTATTAAGGATGCCATAAGCATAATCCGGTCTCCTGATTAATATTCAAGCAACGTACGAAATTATGCAAAATAATAACTATAATGGAATGCAATTTATGCCATGTGCTTCGGGAATGGCAATGTTTTATTGATTGCCCTTTTGATTCTTTGTGCGTAGACTTAATACGCGAACTAATCCATCATCACCTGGATGGACATCAGTAATACGAGCAGTTGATCAACTTGATGCAGGCATATTGTTGTCAATTATTAAAATTAAATCACCAATATTAATATCACTGATCTTTTATTCTTTCCGCTTTGTTCGCTTTTGCAAATTGTGTAGATTTTCTCTGGACAATCTATCACATAAATGACTTTTAGCGTTAGGTTAAGTTTGTTAATGTTTTATCTCGTATTGTACAGTAACGTTAACCGTAACGTCTAAATATTTAGTTAGTTAAATTGGCTAAATATTATAAATGTTTTTATGTTTTTTATTTTATAGATTAAAATTGTATTTATGTTATTTTACTCAATGGGTATTGCTTGGTACTCACTGTTATGATATGGGTAACCTCATCGGTCAACGATAGATCGTTGTATGACCTTGTTGTTGTTGTTGTTGATGATGATGATGATGATGATGCTTGGAGTACCTATTAATGTTATTCGTTTCTTTGTTTCACTTTCACTTTATTTTTTTTATCATTAAATTTATTTTTTTTTGTTACGTGTCGCGTCGACTGGTTGAGTTCGTACTAAATGTAGTTAGGTTTTTTTTTGTTGTGTTTAGTCCAAGTGGTTGTCTGTCAACGTTCTTGAATGTACCGCACCGTTATCTACAGGGTGGTCCGCGACACACTCCCCTGCCAGAGTAGACCACGGGTCTACTCGATATAACATCGCGAAATTTCATCGCTTTGTGTCGGTGAAGTGGCCGTTTGTTCGCTGTTGCCATGTACTCGTGTACAGGTGCTGTTGACAGATGACCTGAAGTTGCGTCAACTTTATTCATCGATTTTGACGCTTCAACCTGCTATCACTACGTGTCGTATAGTGTTCGCTTTGTTTTTTGGTTTCAGGCGAACTCGTGTTCGTGTTTGAAACCGTTGCTGAAGGTGAAGTTGTTGGACTCGTTTGCATTCCGTCGGTGAATGTCAGTTTGAGTCGATCGATTGAGATGTTTACTTGTTTGTGTTTGATAAGCAGCGTAAACACCTTTTTCGTGCGTTTAACCACTGGGTAAGGTCCTTCGTATGGCGATGATAACGATGGTTTCACCGCGTTACTCGAACGAATACATGGGAACACGTTTCGATATCACGGTATACAAATGTTGCTAGTGCATTGCGATCCGTGGCAGGTCGCGATTTGATCATTTGCATGTGACCTCTAAGTTGTGCCACATATTCGCTGCGGGAGTAGTCGATCGTTGACGAGGATGACATTGCCCAGAATTTTGACCGTACAGGAGTTCAGCTACGGTAGCAGATGAGTCCTGTCGAGGCACGGTACGCAAGCCTAGAAACCTAGTAGATTGAACGGAAGTGATTTCGTCTATTGAACATTGTCGGCGCACATGATTGCGGCTTTCAATGTTCGTTGCCAACGTTGACCTTCGGATTGTAGGCTGTGGTTCGACTTCTTCGAAAACAGAGTAGATGTCGAATTGCGTGCCTTGGTTGCTGATGATTCGTATCGGCAGTCCGTAACGTGGTACTTACTCACGCAGCTACCGTTTCGGCACGCATGTCGATGAGTGGTATTGCCTCTGGCCAACGTGTAAATCGGTCGATTTGTGTGACGTAATACCGGAATCCTTCGGAAATATGCAGCGGTCTCACGGGATCGATGTGAATCTCTGTGAATTTCTCGGAAATCGGTGCGTATGTTCCGAGAGGACTCTGCGTGTGTTTCGTGACTTTGCATCGTTGGCATTTATACACTGCTGTGCCCAATCTCCGACATCCTTGTTAATGGAGGGCCAGATGAACTTCGAACTGAGAGATTATGCAAAGAGTCGAATACAACTTTTCAAAATTGGGTCGGAACAATCGGTCTGGTTATTTTCGTCGTTTTATCGCACCACAGCATAAAGTCGGTGCCAAAAATGGGAATCTTCGTAGATTCTATCGATGTACCAGATAAAATGTCAGCGATAGTCGGATCTTCCATCCTGACGTTTTGCCATAGCTGCGTAGTCTTTGGTTTCTGGTACGGTGATATCATCGATCCGTGACAGTGCGTCAGCCACGATATTTTGTGTACCCTCTATATGTCGTATGTCGTTGGTGAACTGTGCGATCTGGTCCAAATGCCTTAGCTGGCACGGTTAGGATTTTGGGACAAGGCGTAAGTAAGTGGTTTATGATCGGTGAATAGGGTGCACGGCCTACATTCGAGCGTAAATCGAAAGTATTTAGTGGCTGAGTAGGCTGCCAACAGTTCACGATCATAAGCACCGTTTGTGCCATTTGTCAATTTCCGTGGAAAAATTCCTAAGGGCTGCCAAACTCCGTGCGAGAGTTGCTGCAGCGCTGCACCCATTGCAGTATCGGAAGCATCGACTGTGACCGATAGTTTGGATTTTGGACACGGAAATGCGAGCTGCGTTGTGTCGCCCAAAATTTGCTTGCATATTGTCGAATGCGATGTTTCTCTCTGGCGTCCAGTCGATCTGAGTCCGATGACGTTTTCGTTTACTACCCACCAAAATCTGATCTAATATCGTTTGGTGTGTAGCTGCTGACGGAATAAATCGACGGTAGAAATTGATCATGCCAAGGAAACGTCTCATTTCGCAAACGGTTTGCGGACGAGAAATCATTTGATGGCATGAACCCTTTCTGGCAATGGTCTTGTGCCACTTTTGTCGATCTCGTGACCGAGAAAAGTGTCACTTGACTCCGCGAAACAGAAATCCAAGTCACATGTGACGGCATGGATGAATCGCTGAAAAGTCTGCGCTGCATTGCGGAGACCGAATGTTATTCGGTTGAATTCGAACAACCCGAATGGCGTGCAGATCGCAGTTTTTCAGATGTCGCCATCGTTTACTGGGATCTGATGGTACGCACGGACAAGATCCAGTGTCGAGAATATAATGCAGCTATCCAGGTGCTGAGCAAAGTCCTGAATGTGCGGGATTGGATACTTATCCGGTACCGTAGTCACCACATGGGCACCATGCACCGATCTTCTTCTTGACCATATGTAGCGGAGATGACCAAGGGCTATCGGAAGGGCGGCAAACTCTCTGTTTAAGTAACAGAGCGAATTCGTCTTTTGCGGCCTTCAATCTGTCGGGAGATAGACGCCTTGGTCGAGCGAAGGTTGGTGGTTCATTCGTGATAATGAAGTGCCGAACCGTATGTGACACCGTTTTGGGGAGATTGTCGTTCATAGTTACTTCAACGAACTGTTGAAGCAACTTTTGGACCTCTGGATCCACCGATGTGCTCGATAATTTGGTCACATTCCCTTTAGGAAGTTGTGCTGTTCCGGGCGAGGGTGAGGCGCAGGTTGCGACCGCTAACGATGATCGGAACCCGATCGAGATGGTTCGTCATGGACGCGAGCTGGTTCGATCGTCAAACCGTACCGAGCGTCTGGCCATTTCGGTAATACCGAGGCTGTTTAACGGAACCTCGACACTAGCGAGGACCGTTCGCAGGGCTTCGGGCAATTTCTGCAGTCATAACGTTCTTATGGCCAGCTCTCTTCTTTCATTCCATTAAGCAATTGGGATGGACGTCCATCTCCCAATTGCATGCTATGGAAAATTTTCTCCATGACATTGGCATTAGTGTCACCGTAGTGAAGCATTAATGTCAGTTTTAGCGTGGTATATGGTGTGACGTCGTCGTCACACCCGATGTCGCCGATTATGGCTTCCAACTCAGTCGGTGTGCCATTAGCGATGAAAAAAATTTAAAAAAATGAACTGAAAAAAAAAATCACTGAATTTATAAACTTCACTTTCACTTTATTTTTTTTTATCATTAACTTTATTTTTTTTATCTTACATATTTTTCGATTTTATTTGTGTCATTTTGAGTTCGTACTAAATGTAGTTAGGTTTTTTTTTGTTGGGTTTAGTCCAAGTGGTTGTCTGTCAACGTTCTCGAATGTACCACACCGTTATCTACAGGGTGGTCCGCGACAGACTATTAATATCTAATATGTGATAATAATATTTTACATTAATCATTGGCAACTCAATATTTTCAGCAGCGACAAATGCAACATTACTTTCAATAGCTTGTATTTTGTTGTTCATTTCCTCCTGTACAGTCGCTGATGATATCTTAACATAGTTATAAAATAATTTAAATTGTTTGTTTATGAATTCTTGCATTGTTTCTTGATAGTCTTCGATTTCAGATTGCATATTTTCTTGATGTTGTTCTTGCTGTGTTTTAATTTAGTGGCCTCTATTTTTGTCCTACACTTTCATAGTGTTTATCATGTCATTTTACTGTATTTTAATTTCGTGTCGTTTTTCTGTGCTTTCATAGTGTGCTTTGTTGTGTTTTCATAGTGATCACCATGTCATTTTTAGTTCCTTATATTGTTTGTTCTAAAGAACTATATAGTTTCGTAAGTAAAATCTCTTTCGTAGCCATGAATATGTTTTCAAATAACGAAAACTACCCCATATCTGAAACCAATGTTATAAAACACTGCTAGGTTGTTTTTAATGAGTTTTTCTTATAAATAGCTTTTACCGAGGGGTTAACGAAAAGGTTATGCTATACACTTAGAACATCAATTGACATTTAACGTCTGGATGATGTTAATTTTTTGTTGGTAATTATTGTATGCACTTTCGAAGGGAAATATAACAACAATTTAATACCTGTAGTTTTTATTCCATAGGAACAAAGTTCCATAGGAACTATTGTATTTGATTCCGTTCATATAACGCCTTGAAAGAATTGTGTTTAGAAAAAAATGTAATTTTAAACGTATCCATTACTTCCCTCCCATGTATTCTTATTAGTCCTAATATGCATAAATAACCCTCTGCGTACAAAAGATTGCTTTGAGATATCATCACAAAATTTTACAGTTGTCATTTTTAGCGAATTTGTAGGTAGAAGTTTGATGATCAGTAAAATTGAAGTACTCCTTCAAATACTTCCTATGTATACTTTTTACTCCTTAAAATTAGCTACACACGCTGAAAAATTACTATATGAACATTGTAACTTAATCGGTTTACTCCCTGTGAAACCATAAACGATGCCAGCTAGCAATTGGGTGTAGCTACTACTATGGCTCTCTCAGTCGCTTCTCGGGAAACCAAAG
>JANSTX010038097.1:0-30276 GCA_027564355.1 Penthetria funebris | reverse complement strand
TGCGCATCTTCAACAATTAAAAGCAATGCAGACATCCTTGTTATAGCACGAGTTTCATCGTTTTTTTAGACTGATTGTTGTAGCAGAATATCTGGCATATATGTATACAATGTAGTTGGGATTACTACGTATTTTAACGTTTATACCAGGACTCCGTAATGTTCAGAAGATGTATTTTATTTAAAATGAAAATGTCTCGTAAACGGTTGAAGATTGAGATTTCGTGGCATCTTTTGCAATTAAAAGCGATGCAGACATCCTTGTTATAGCACAAGTTTCATAGTTATTTTTAGACTAATTGTTGTTGCAGAATACGTGCACAAAATGTAGTAGGTATTAGAACGTATTTTACCGTTGACACATTATCCCTATCTCTAACCGTTTACGAGATATTTGTATTTTAAATTAAAAAAAGGTTTTCTGAAGATTATGAGTTTCTGATCCAAATTCAAAAATTGTAGAGAAATGTACCAACATTTTTCGTCAATCACTAACGAGATATTTCCATTTTTGTATTTGATAAAAAATGTTGGTACATGTACCAACATTTGTGAATTTGTATCAGGAATTCATAATCTTCAGAATTTTTTTTTAAAATTTAAAATGGAAATATTTCGTAAACGGCTAGAGATAGGAACATTGTATAAACGGTAAAATACATACTAATACCTACTACATTTTGTACACATATGCCAGATATGCAACAACAATTAGTCTATAAATTTAAAAAATCTCATGGTGTTACTAAGATTTTAGCAGCGCTTTCAATTGCGAAAGATGCGCAACGATTTTCTACATACTTCATTTTCAGACATGAAAACTTAAAGATAACTGTTTCCGAAATATTTGCATTTTAAATTAAAAAAAGATTTTCTGAAGATTATGATTTCCTGATACAAATTCACAAATGTAGGAAAATGTACCAACATTTTTCATCAGTCACTAACCATTATTTACGAGATATTTCTATTTTTATATTTGATAAAAAATGTTTGTACATTTTACTACATTTGTGAATTTGTATCAGGAATTCATAATCTTCAAAATTTAATTTCATATAATCTCTATCTTCAACCGTTGACGAGATATTTGCATTTTAAAAGAAATACATCTTTTGAACATTATGATGTCCACAAACCTATGAAATGTATGCACGATTTTCATCAAAAACAATTGAAGAGATTGATGGAATTTTGCCAAAATATCTGCTGTACCTATTTGACGAAAACTTAATGGACCATATAAAAATTATAAAGCAAATTTACAATGGGACTTTTATAGTATTAAAATCAGTTGTTTTGAATAAAATTACAAAATTATTTTCATTCTTTTTTAATTTCCATATTTTGTTAAAATTTTAAAACAAGTCAAAATTATTGTTAATAAGAAAAATATGCCAAACATTGAAATACTCAATACTGCCAAAATATCATTTTCATGAGTCTTGCATTGAACTCTCTCAAGTGCACATCTTTTGTTCTGCAGACATGATTCGTATGTTGGATTATTATTTATTGGTAGAATAGCAAAATAATCAATTACTTCTTTTCGTTTAGTAACTTCGTCGACATTTTGTTGAAATGTAAATCCAATTATGAACATAATTCCTTGAAGATGATCGAGACAAAGTTTAATTTCATAATCGAATGTAATGTAATTAGTTATTATCTCCCAGTCACAACATTTATCATACATTTTTAATACCATTGAGACGTTAACATCAAGTGTTAAACATTCCAATGATTCTTCTGCATTTAGGACCTTGAAGTATGAATTATCTTCTATAGCTTGTGGTAGCGAAAAATTTAGTATTATATCATTTTCGAAAATTATTTTTCCATAGTCTGAACAAATATAATTAAGCATCTGCAGCTTAAAGGAGGAGTATAGCAAACACAATTGAAATAGGAAAACCTGGATAATCATTTCCAATTTAATGATTTTCATTATTTTTCAAATTTTTACAACTAAACACAATGTAATCAACCATAAACTGTGGCCTGTAAACTCAAAAGTGTGCTTAACATTTTCTCAATGTGTCCATTAAATGTTATAAGTTATTGTACATTTTTATTAATGGTTTTAATTACTGATATTTTACACGAGATAGAGGATGTATTAAATTAATGATATTCCTGTATAATTATAACAATAATTTCATTAGGTAATTACATAGGAAATATAAATGGAAATAATATCTAATAACTGCATCTTAAGTAGGAACTTGCATTTGTTACATTATACTTCAACAAGTAAGTTTTAAACAATTTTTTGCTAAAATTGAGACTTCATATTTTGTACAAATTGGTATAAATCTATATAATTTTTAACATTTTTCCAGGTAGCATACGCATTGGAAAAACAACTATAGATTTTTGAGACTATATATAAATCGATCCATATTTTGACGTCTTCTTTAAAACATAAATGCTTCTTGGTCAAGCCATAAGACTGTATACTTAATAATTTATCGTATGTTTCTGTAGGATTAATAACATCTAGCTGATCCCATCAAATATAGAGTATGAGCTTGGAATAATGTATATTTGGTTGAACGAGTATGACATTTTGCGTTTCGGATTAATGTTTTGGATTAATTTTCTATTGTTTTTCTGTCCAATATTTCTGCAATTTGCCTTTGATATGAGTCTTGTTGCAATAATAAAATAAATGTTATTGGCTTTCCTTCGCATTTCTTACCACTGTTTAAAAATCACCACCATATTCGATGCTTAAGAAAAATATTAAACGTATCCTTAAAAATAATAATTCATGAATTGACAGGCGTTACAAGAGAGATTTTCTCTAACATTTATTTGTGTTTGCTTCGTATTTTTGAAGTATTTTCTATTGAAGAAATAGAAATAAAAAAAAAAAACAAATCCACAATGAGACTCTTTTACCGGAAACCGTAAATGTTGAATAGTTGCAACAATTTTTTTTTTTTAACTAACTCATAACACCAGAATTAAAGTTACAAAAATATTGAGCTTCAAGCCATTTATTAAGTACCTAATTATTAATTACTCAATTATATTACATGAATAACTATTTAAATATCATAATAATTTCAAAATCTAATGATGTCTAATTTTATACAAATTTAGTTTATGACTTTGTATCATTTAATTTCCTTCCAAATAATCGCTTGTTACTAATAAGATTTGCATTTGGTATCAATGAATAAAATTCCGTTGATAATCCTGTGACAACCACACCTATTAAATCAACCTGAAATTAGAATGCATAAAATTGTATGGAATTACACTGAATATACGATGCATTCTAACATCTAATTTTGACCATTTATCTGGAGAACCAAAAGCATTCGACTGAATAGCTAAAAATGCAAATTCTTGAATTATTTCCGAAGCACAATTTCGAAGTGTTCCAATTCGTGCGGCAGCCCTTCTAATAATATGAAAAAATTGTTGTATTTATTAATTTGCAAAGATTTTAGATTTTTTTTGAAGATGAACTGGTTGAATATTAAAAAGTAATGATCAATGCCAATCAAAGTGATAGATATAGGACATGAATATCGAATAATAATAAATTTTCTTACTTGAAGAGAAGTATAATTTTATATTAATGAATAAGCTTCTAATCAGTCTTCTCAATATCACGTCTTTTAAAATGTCTAGTTTTAAAGGTAAAAAACTCTTTCTGAATGTTAAATTACATTCGAAAGCTACCAGAATTCAAGAATGCTAAGAACTATAATAAATATGTCAAGCCACATTGGAAAATCTTGGTATTTTAACTGTTAGTCAACTAATTCGAGAAATTGTAGTCGAATTTAGGGAGGTCTAATTTTTGTACCTATACAATAGGCTTTTGATGCATTATAGCAGGAAGTAGCTTAATATTATGCACATTTAAAATTTAGAAATAAGGTGCCATAAAAATTCCAGACAAAAGCTTCGCATACGTTATAGCCTTGTAATAGATATTTTCGAATAAACTAAGTTATCATCGAGAAATGGACATATATTTTTATTGATTTTACATATTGCTGCAATCTTGAGTGTCACTTTAATCATTCAATATGATCAGCTATTATTATGGATTTAATAATATACGATATAATATCACAACTGGTTCATCAATATCTGATTTACTTATAAGCGTCAGCATGAATTCTGTTAATCTCAGATCGATTAAAGTAACATAATATTTGACCTAATGTATTTAAATCATAATGTGAATATCTTTCGGGTACTTTATTACACCAATCTGTCTTCACTTTATCGCTTATGATTTTCATCTGAAAAATTTTTTTTTAATCAAAATATTAATATCAATATTAATGTTAATACTAATTCTTAATATTATTTTAAAATAAGCTTTTATACAAGAAAGGTAGTAAGTATAAATTTATTTACTTCCGCTTTTCCAATGTACTGTAAGAGATTTTCTCGGCGGCCATTATTATTTTATACTTTTAAAGCTGTTTAAGCTTTTTTAAAATTAGAAAGGAGAAGTAACTTCGTCTGCATATATCCCATGACAATGTGTTTTATATTAGAATATTAGAATACGGATTACGAAATGAAGTGAAAGTTGATATAGGTCAGTAATAAATAGAGGAAATAGAATTGCGACGGAAACAGGCTCTTGTATATTATACACTAAGTGATATACCATTAATTTCAGACTCCAATTTAACCTATATAAAAATTGAATATTAAAAAGTTGGAAATTATGGCCATTGTTAAAGTCAAAAAAAAGGAGATTTTAATATCATTATTATATTTGTTACATATATTTTTTATATAAAATGTTTATGCATTAAATAAGTTCTGGATAAATGTACTTGTTCAATGCTAAATCCACGATATGTTCCAAAAGCACCAATTATTTCACTATTGTCCATTGTAATATTTTCAAAGTCTTCATTTGGAATGCCAACAATTGTCCATAACATAAGGGAATAAATTTCTTTGGGTATATTTTCAATACTATTGGCATACATCTATGAAGTTGCAAATATTTAAATTGAATTTAAATTATTTAACTAAAATATTACTACCCTACATATTTTATATTGTTCCAAATTTTTTGTGCATCTTTTGAATTTAATGGTACTTTACCAGCATTTGGTAAACAAATCTTCATATATTCTAGTAATTTATCATGATTTGTGTTATTGTACCTTGTTGTCCATCTGTTTCTAATCTGTGTTATGTAAGAGCAATCCATCTCTAGTTTCAGTATTAATATACACTAATTGAATAAATTATTTGATTATAATAATTAATTATAAAATTACCCATTTTAGTGCAATAGAATTGATAATTAACTAACATTATACCAATGAATACTATTAGCAATTTCATGATTATACAATGACTAAGTATAGTTGTGGCTTTGAATAACGATAAAGTTAAACTGAGTTGCGATGGCATTTAACATGAAACAAATTTGTTATTAATATTCAATTCAATTAGAATTCCAATAATTAGTGTGATTATATTTAATTTACGTAGACAATTTAAATTACTAATACGCGTTGATTGACAGACGAGGTAAATTTTTATTAAAATAAAATTTATGAAATTAATTTTGTTAGACATTAAGGGTGGATAAATAATAAAATGTATACTAGCAATGAATGCATATAGAGAAGATTAAGTAATATAATATTCCCTATAAACTACGTAGTAATTCCTACTACATTGTATACAAATATGCCAGATATTCTGCTATAACAATATTAGTTAAAAAAAAACCGTAAAACTCGTGCTATTTCAAGGATGTCAGTGTCGGTTTTAATTGCCAAAGATACGCAACGACTTTCTACATATTTCATCCTCAGACACGAAATCTCGATTTTCAACCGTTTACGAGATGTTTGCGTTTTACATAAAATACATATTCTGAACATTATGATGTCCTGATACAAATCCACTCACCTATGAAATGTATGAACGTTTTTCTTCGAAAACAAAATTTATAATTTCTCGTAAACGGTAGGAGATAGAGATATGTTGTAAACGGTAAAATACGTAGTAATTCCAATTACATTTTAAATAAAATACCTCTTCTGAACATTATGATGTCCTCATACAAATTCACAAACCTATGAATTGTATGAACGTAATATATTTAATAAAACAATTGATTTCATTGATTATTTTTCTTAAATTTAATAATATCGTTATTATTTTCTTTACAAAAAATAAAAGTGCTTAAAGTAATACATCATTAAAATTATAATAATTATATTATATTATATACAATTATATATTTACAAGTTTTCTTTAAAATTAAAATTAATACCTTTAATATAAGGGCATTTATTTAATTTCTTAACAATATTAAACTAATTATCGTATATTGATTTGTATAAAGTATGTACACTACTGATCGCATGATATTAGAATTAATTTTAAAAAAATGAAAGTGATCTGCCTATCATTTAGAAAAAAATAATAAAAACATGCGATCTTTTACACTTGTAAAGATATATGATATGATCAATTAATATAATTTCGTCATTTTTAAACTTATCCAAAGATTCAACATAATCAAAATAAATAAACAAATTCTGAAGGTGATATTATAACGTGATCAATTGTTAAAATCCTTAAGATATCGTTCATGTAATACAAAATGATTGCCAAAAATATAAGTATGTCATTAATTTAGCCCAATATAATTAAACATCAAATTGATAAAATGGTCTTTAGATCATTTTATCGACACGTCATTTTTAGATCTAACCGGACCTAATTAAATTAAATGAACAAAATCATGAGGTGATATTATTATGGACTTTTTAATTATTAATTTGGTAAAAATTATTGTCAAAAGAGTCAGGATGTCGTTTATTTAGCAAAAAATTATTAAACGTGGGCTAAATTAATATTCGCAATTACTTGATCTTTGCTTAGTTTATATTCTGACAATTATTACCTCTAATTTAGTTCTGTTTCAAATTTCCACCAATGGAATTATATTTATTAATAAATTTCGTATCCAAAGTCCACATCAATCTATAATATTTAGCATAATTTAGAGTTTTTAAAACAGTTGTCATTTCAATAAAATTAATTCCTTATGTATGAACAAACGTTAAATATAAATAGGGATACATAAAATAGGACTTTGTAATTCTATTTTAAAATTTAATTAAAATTATTACATATATTTAGTTAATTTATTTATTAATAAAACTAAGCGTTCTAAGATAAATTAAAAGTATACCTCTACTTAATATTAAAATGATAAAAATATGTTTGTACGATAAAAGTAACGGAGTATACATTGTAGCAAGGACACACAATTACTGTTATAATTCAGTTGATTAATTTTGATTGGAATGCAATTGTGGTTTATGTTATTATAAGGTATTATATAATTCAGCAATTAAAGTATTATATAATTTAGCAAACACGAAATATACAAGTAATGTACATAGATTATTTAAATGTCTGTACATAATCGTTAAAATGTTCTAAATGTTATAATCAAAAATTATAACAGTTACGTAAAAAGTGTTCTGGCATCGTAGTATTTGATTTATTAAAAAAAAAAAAAAATAATTAATTACTTAAAAATACTGTTAACATAAACTATCAATTCATGTGCACATTAATAACTTTATGTATTTCTTCAATAAAATAAATAGACTACATTCTACTAGTATATGTGTGTCTTTGGTAAATGCAAAAAACTTAATTATTAAATTACATTTTCTTTAAACAGTTTAAAACTTAAATTACTTTGTCAAACAATACTTATGAGATGTATTCAGCTGCATTCAAGTTTTAACATTTATAAATAGGAATGTATCGAGAAACTATGTACTTTAGATAGAAACAGATATGTGATCACTGATCTAGAACGGAAAACACCATTAGTATGCTCAAACGAACAGCCATAATAAATGTATCTAGCCTGCAAATATCCTATGCAACTAAGATATGTTCTACATATCATATATGAATGTATATTTGCAATTTAATTAAGAATCATCACTGAAGACTTGCATAATTCTGCAAAATTTGATAAATATCCAAATTCTATGTAGTAAGACCAGCACTGTACCATCATATCAATTGTCTAAGAAAATTAATACTTAACATTCCCTTGTCCACAATCAAAACAAAATTTAATACTTAAAATTTTTTACATTGTAGTTTTACCATCCGTACAAATAACTTCTTCAATATTAGCATTTGTATAAAATGGTCTAATTTTATAATTAGCATCCTTTTGCAACTGATGTTGCAATTGTTGTGTTAATAATAATGTTTCATTACTAGAACAATGTTCCTTAGTATTTGGCAATGTTACTTTTAATATTGAATTTGTTGTTAATTGACTAATTATTGGATCAACACTGTGTTCACTAACTGTTGAAGAACTAGAAAATGTTCGTTCCTTATTATTATTTTCAACTAGACCTAATGCTAAATTTGTATTCAGATTTTGATTTTGTTTAATATCATCATCTGGTATTGGTTTCTCATAACCATTATAAATTCTAGTATCATCATTTTCATCGTTTATTAAATCTAAATATTCTTGATGTATTGGGCTTGCTCTCGATGACGTTGGTGTTAATATTATTGGTGGTTCAATTAAATCATGATGATTTGTTGTATCAATTTTTAGTGAACCTATAATTGCAAACGTGAAATTATTAAAACAAAGAATGTTAATGAGCAATATTATAATAAATAACACTTTTTCTATGGGTTAAGGAACAAATAGGCAAAATAAAGGATAATATATTATACTGATATACATTATATTAATAACTTTGACCACAAAACTATAGTTAGATGATGTCTCGAGATAACATTATAGCTGAAAATATTGGTGTTGCCGTAGAAAGTGTTCAAAACAGCTCTTTCCACAAGACCATTTATGATATGGCAATAAAATTGCTCATGATAATCCTAATTTTCTGGTAGGCTGATTTGAATTTAAATGGATACGTTATTAAATAAAACGAACAGTTTAGTCTAATTGTTGAGATGTTTCTATCCGGAAAATTTGTATTTCTACGCTGTTCTTAAGTCTGATGATGAACTTGATAAATTTACAGGATTCATTAATCATCAGCTATTTAGAAATCGACAATATGCAATACTATATTTTCTGAGACAATCTGAATAAATGATCATTAAAGTATTTTGGTAAACAGAAAATTTATAATTCTTCAAAATACACTGTGAATTATTTGGAATTTGGCTCGAAGGACCAAAAAAAAAAATAGTATTGTTTTAATTTGAATTTATAGATTATTATTATATATGAATTATTTAAAAATATTCGAATAACATTCAATTAATTGACTTTAAAGCATAGCAAATAAATTATATGATAAATGATTTAGACAAATTAGAAAGAAATGCACAAATAAATAAATAAGTGTTAAATAAAAATTAGTAATGAATTATGAAATTTTAATTTACCTTTATTATGATTATGATTTTCGTCAGTTATTAAATATGAACGATTAAATATTCCACCTAAAGAAAGAAAAATTGAAAAGCATAATGGCAGAAACATGTTTTAACAGACATAATTTTTAATTAATGAAAGATATGAAATCATGCAATTATAAAAAAAAAATAAAGCAAATATTCAAGAAAATCACCACCACACCGCCCTTTCCCGCACTTTAAAACCCCCACATAACAAGTACATTTTAAAACCATAAAAAAACTACTCACCATTATTTTGTCTATTAAGTGTTTCGGTTGTGATTTCAATTGATGCACATGTATTTTTTTGTAATGTCCATAATTCATCTAAACAATAACGAAATGTTGGTCGTTCTTCCGGTTGATAACTCCAACATTTTAACATTAGATCGTATAATGCCTGCGGACAATTATCCGGTCGACTCAATTGTCCACCTTCTCTAACATATTTCAATACTTCCAAATTTGTTCGTGCCGGATACGGTTGTTGACCCAATGTTAATATTTCCCAACATATAACACCAAATGCCCATATGTCTGATTGTGATGTAAATAAACCATCAACTAATGATTCTGGTGACATCCAACGTACCGGTAATAATCCTTCACCATCTTTACGATAATAATCATTTTTATAAATGTCACGTGCCAATCCAAAATCACCAATTTTAACAACACGATTTATTGGATCCACAGATGAAACCAAACAATTTCGGCATGCTAAATCTCTGTGAATGAAATGCATTTCTTCAAGATAACGACAACCTGATGCAATATCAACACACATTGATATTAAATCTAATAGTGTTAATGATGATGGTATTCCCTAGAATGATTTGAAACAATGTTTTTTTTTTTTAAATGTATTTTGCTTGTTGAATAATTTTTTTTCTAATAATTATTATACTCACTGCTGCTGGTCTACTTTGTCTCAAAAAACTAAGTAAATCACCGCCTTGCATTAATTCCATAATAATATATAAAGCATCCAAATCAAAACATACACCAATTAATTTTAAAATATGATCATGTTTAAAATTACTCATCAATTGGGCTTCCTGTAGGAATTCACCTTTTTCCTGTTCGGTTGCTCCTTTTCGTAAAGTTTTTATTGCAACACGTACACTACCATTATCGGTAAAAGTACGAACGAAACCTTCATAAACTTCACCGAATGCACCACTTCCCAAAAAATTGGACATTGTTATTTGATCTCTGCGAATATGTGGTAATAATGCAATATCAGCATCGGTTAACGGTCCAGAACTATATAGAATATTATTGCTATGTATGAAATTACCACCACGTGGCAAATCACGTAAATTTGCCAATTCAACATCTGGCAAACGATTATTATTCTCTTGATAGACTTTTTTTTCCGATTGTTTACGATGGAAAACTATGTACAAACATAAATTTAGAATATTAGAATTATGAAACCTATTTCAACATAATAGTTATGTTAATGTATTTTCTGGTCTAATGCGGTTAATTTATAGGGGGAACCAAATTATGTAATTGTTATGACGTTAACACACACAATTATACTGACACATATGAGATATTGCAATTTTAGATTTTTATCAAAAACGTTGGTACATTTCATAGGATTGTGAAATTGTATCAGGATATCATAACGTTCAGCAGATCTATTTTATTTAAAATGTGAATATCTCGGATACGCTTAATGATAGAGATTTCGAATTAAATGTGTAGAAAGTTGTTGCGCATCTTTAGCAAACTGTTTACAAGAATGATATTATTGTAGATTTTAATAGTTATATTAGAACCGTTATAATAAAATTTAATTTACAGTTAACTGCAATAATTTGTTAGTACATTATTTAGTAAATATATTTTCACTAATTGTACGAATCATGCAGTTTATATTTTTAAACAATGGTTTCTAGATAAATTAATAGAAATTAAAAAACTGTAATAAAAAGTTACCCGTTGTTATAAATTGTATTTTTATTTATAAAAAAAAAAATCATCTTACCACATAAAATACAAGCAGCCAATATTATCAGAATAACAACAAGAACCGGAACAAATATTGCCACCAATAGATAATCTCGATTCTTTTCGGATACATATGGTTCACTTATTGGTTCACTGGTTGTACTGTACAATCCCCAACCATATGAATTTCTTGCTCTTACCCTAAATGAATATTGTGTTATTGGTTGTAAGCCCTTTATTATCCAATGTGTATCACTGCCATTATACGATTCTGCCCATCGTTCTTCCGGTATTTCTTCCTCATCCACCGATAATAGTACTGCACTTACTAATGTTGTATAACTTAATGGATCACTACTATTTCCAATTAAATTATTATTAACTTCATTTTTCATAAATTTTCCATTATTTTGTAGCTGTTCATTATTTTTATCATCAGTAATGATTGTAGAACGTTTAACAATTCTATTCGATAGTCTAGTTTGTAATGACTCTAAACTATATAAATCAATGGGAGAACCATTATCTTTTGCCGGATCCCAATAAACTTTATATACATCACCGCTTACATGACGTATAATTGGTTTACCCGGTGCTGTTGGTCGATCGCCTAATGTTGAAAATATAAATTTTGGATCTTGTGGCCAAATGTATGGAAATTTTCTACGTGAATAATATAGTGAAATTGAAAAGTGATAATTTGTTTTCGGTTCTAAATTTTCAACAGTGAAATATTCACGATTAGCGATGTCAAGACGTGTGTCATTTAACGAATCAATGACAATTATTGGATTCAGTGAATTTGGTGAATAAAATTCAAATATGTATCTTGTTATATTACTGTGACATTTCCAATGTAAACGTAAACTATACGGTGTTGCATTTATTAATGTAATATTTTCCGGTTCCGGTAATGTTTCGATATCGATTTTATCACTTTCACTAAATGTTTGATTACTGGAATAGGCACGAACCCATATATTATACGATTGATTTGATAAAAGTTTTGATATTTTCATTGATATTGGTTGTAGATGATTTTCGATAAATGTTTCTGTAAAATAATAAAAGATATACATTTTTATTTTGTTTCTTGTTACAAATTATCATAGGCATCTCATCACACTCTTATATATCACATCAGTTTATATTTAATAAAGCAATTGTCATTGCAATCAATAGCAAGATCATTATTATCTTAACCCATATGCCAGATGGGCTCATAGAACGGCATTAAGACGATAATTTGCCCTTTCTTAAACACATTTAAATAATTCAAATTGGCCAGAGAGTTGCATTACACAAACGTTTGTTTGATATCTTGTGAAAACCACATATTCTGCATTTTTTTTTCTTTCTGAAATATAACTTTTTCAGTTATTGACAGTTTGCTAAAAAGTCTGCCAAAAAAGTGTACCCCCTCTGAGGGATAAATGAAGCATTTGCAAATGCTAATATGGTTTTTGTTATCGGAACATTCCGCATCGAACGTGTATAGTCCTTAATTGGAGAATTTAAATTGTATAATCAAATCTATAATCAACAGATTGCGTGAGTGAAACTATACTGCTAATTTCTAATGAATACCGACATATTAAAACACTGATATATCTCTAGAATGGAATGGACAAATATACACACATTGAGCCAATACAGAAACGAATCCATGTGACTGGTCACTCGATCATCACCTTATGAATTGAACAGAATACTAAAATAGACTGATCACATATCATTCGATTAATCTAATTTAGTCTATTATTTAGATTTATATAATATAGTAAATATTTTGGTGATAAACAGGATCAAAGTTACTATGCAAGTGTTTTTAATTCAAAATCAATAAAAATGCCACTCACCTGGCACAAGTTGTTGTTGTCGATTTTTTACACCATTTATCGCATTTTTTGTTGTATAATGAATTTCATACCAAACCATTTCACTGTTAAATTCAATTGGTGGTAACCATTTGACGATCGCCTCCGTTGGACTAATCACATCGGCAAATAAATTTCTGGGTTTTGTTGGTGCACCAATTGATGTTGTAAAAATACTAATTGGACCAAATAATGTTCGCATTTTTTGACGTTCACCATAATAATTATTGATGCCAATTTGAAATATATATTTTGTAAATGGATTTAAATTATGTATCTCTTTTATACCATCATAAGACATAATTGTTGTACAATGGGTTGGTAAACATTTTTTAAAATTATTAAAATCATCAACATCATTTGGATACCATTGCTTGTACATTATTGTATATTTTATACCGGGCGGATTTATTGAACAATTTTTATGTAATTTTGGATGTGGCAAACGTAAAATTAATGATCGTTCTGCACGTGTCTCCAATATTGGTACAATATAATCATATTGTTTTAAAATTGTTGATGACAGTGTCGAACTGACAGTGGCGGCTGATAAATCAATTGCTGATTCTGCCGTAAATGGTCTTAAACATTTCTCATTTGGATAAATTTGTGGATAAAATATTAACATTTGTGATACATTTGGTATGTCAATGTGATCATAAAAATTATTTAAAATATTTACAATAGAAATGCGATTTTTCTGTGTCCAATACAATCGACCATTATCAAAATGTAAATTTTCCATTGTCTCATTATAGATAACACCTAATGGTGAACAAATTTTCTTTCGAATATCCATTGAAATTAATTGTTTATTTTGATCAATCCATATAATTTTCGTATCACCATGATTACTGCCGGATGTGTCCATTGTAATGTGACGATAAATTTTTTTTGACTGTTGAATTTTTTCATCAATAATTGATGACAGTTTTGATGATGTTGGTGATATTGTTGATGATAAATTAATTGTAGAAAATTTATTCTTATTAAATGGTGATGATGATGATGGTGATGATGATGTCAATATTAAGGGATTTATTAAAGTTTTTTGTATTGCCAATGTTTGACAAGTTGATGTTATCACCAATTTAATATCATTTGTATCTAAATCATATTTATATAATTCACCAAATTGATCGTCCCGTGAATTTGTTTCAATCCAAAATATTGATCGTTCTAATGGTGCATTCAAAATATTATAAATATATTTTGAACGTGTAATTTTTTTAATTGGTGGTATTTTGTCACCATTATATTTACTTAAATCTAATGCATATATTGATGAACCCATAATTAGACCATTATCATTAATGATTGTACCATCATCAGTAATTGTACGATCACCCGTGCCACCATCACTCACAACAACATTATTATTATTATTATTATTATTTGTATTAATTTGTGACCAATATAATGTTCGATCAATCCAATCGATACTTAACGATAAAACAGTTGTAGATATTGTCACAAGTTTTGTTTTATTTAATTTATATGTCATCAATTCATTATTTTCATTTATCCAAAATAGCCTACCCTCATCTTCAATGTGCACCATTTGTGTTATTGGATGACCACTTGTCCATAAATCACGTTTTTTTAAATCTAAATCAATTTTTAAAATATCATCATCATTACATGCGGCCAATATAATTGGTATTGGATTTTCATAACGTGTATTAATTGAAATAACTGCAGATGGTTCACCAATTGCAATTGTTGAATAGGCTTGTACTTGAAATGTATAATTTGTATTTGGTGTTAAATTAACACAACTCATTTCGAAAATATTACCAAATGTTTCGTTATTACATTTTTTTAAATTTTGATCACAAATTTTCACATGATAGCCCCGAATTGGTCCATTTGTATTTAATGGTATATGCCAACGAAATTTTGCAACAATATTCAAGCCACCACCCAATGGATCATAATTGTGTTTGACAAAAACTCGAGGATTTTGTGGTACCGATGGTATACCGGTTGGTGTACGTAAATTTACACGTACCAATTTCGATGAACCCCAATAGGTGAATGATCTTATTGATATTTCCAATAATGTATAGGGTGGTATTTTCTCATTAAAATGATAACTATTATATGTTACATTTGTAACAGTTGTATTATCTAAATATTTTAATTCATAAAATACATCACCATAATTAACATTAACAATTGGATTCCATGTTATATTAAATTCATTCCATTTACCAATTATTGTTATTGATGAACTATTTATTTGTTCGGGTATAACATTTATTATTGTCAAATTAGTGTTGGCAATGTCCTCGTCATTCAATGATGACACTGACATGGGATAAAAATGATGTGTTGGATCAATTATTGAAAATGCACGTAAACCATTTAATTTGGAATTTTTAATATGCGCCAAATTTTTACCAGTCATATTACTTATAACAACGGTATGATCATCTAATAACCATAATAAACGATCACTAAAATATGTTAAATGTCCTTTTAATATATTCTCATTTAAATCGTATTCCTTTAGATCGATAATATCATTATTATGGATACGTTCTGTACTGCCAGCAATTAAATTCCGATGTCCATCACCATTATCAATATTAATATTTAAAAATGGTGCCATTTTAGCACTATACAATGTTGTACCATCATAACTACGTACAATCCAATAAACTCTATGATTATCATTGTCCAATGTTAAACCCATAACATTTTTACCCGAATAACTTGTTAAACGATAATATTCATGTTTATCTTTGCCATTTAGCCGCCAACATTCAACCGATAAGACAGTTGAAACATATAGATAAGCATTTATGGAATCAATTTTTATGAATGTATCCTGACCGCCAAGGGCGACCGACACCAATGGTTCCTGTTCATAACCATTCAATAAATTACCACGATTTATCGTTTGATGCAATGGATTAAACCAGTATAAACGTTTGCCAATCCAATCGATGGCAATACTTTGTATTGAATGGAAATTTTCCATATGACCAATTTTGCCATTTGTACAATTATAATAACGTAATGTTGAATTGCATACAAAATAAATGATATCCTCAAACCATGCAATATCGGTTATATTTTGTGTGCCAATTTCTGATCGTGGTATCAATGCATGTACATGTTCACCTAATATATCACTTTGTAATAGACCATCATTTGATGACCATACCAAATACCGATCGTGCGGTGATTTTAATGTTTTTGTACGAAATTCAATGCTCCACGGTCCTTTGCCGTCCATTGAATAGGCGGCAACACGAAATTTATAATTTGTATTTGATTTTAATTGTTCAATGGTATAATGTGTTGATTTAATATTACGTATTATTAACGGTTTTCTACCACTATTTGTTGTCCCATTATGTCCAATATTCTTATTTTGATTATCATCATTATTTTTATTATCATCATCATCATCATCATCAACGTCATCATCATCATTATCATCATCATCATCAGGTATTATTTCTAATTCATAGTTCCAATCTTGCCATGCACCTCTACCTTGAATACCTAATAAATGTGGTATGTGCCAAGATATTTTACCCTTTGTTGTACTTAATAACGCTTGGACATTTCGTGGCGGATTAAATGGTATCGGTATTGGTTGTGATAATGGTAAATTAACACAAACAGAAACAAATGTACGGTTCGATAAATCCGGATAGACATTATGAAAATATTTGTCCTCTCTTTTATGATATTCCTCATTTAAAACTTCATCGCCATTTGTCCAATAAAAAAATTGATTGGCTACCGCCAATGATTTAACCGATCGAAATCTTGGACTTTGCGTATTATTACGAATGTTTTCCTCACGTTTCCTGTAAATAATTTTAAACATAATTATTAATATAAAATGGCAATTATATATTTATTATTGTAATTGCATACACAACAATAATTATATGTTTTGACGTATTAGAAGAAGTTTTTTTTTAACTGACAAAAAGTTGTAGTAACGTACAAAATTATTTCGAACTTTCAATTTCACTAATCATGCATATAATTCATCCGGTCTTCAAGTAAATTGGTCATGTCAGCCGAAATGAAAGTGGAAAATATCGGTCAATTCGGTCACATATGATAGCTTGTTTAGTAATCAATCATACTTAAATCGAAAATTTTGTTGCCTAATCATTAAACAAGCTAGAATCTGTGAAAAAGTATAATGTGATGTGAAACCTTCACAGATTCATATGCACGCGATTAAAAGGGAATTTATCAAAATTTGATTATACATGAGCCAAGGTGAGTGTCTATCGTCAGCTATCCTGACAATGATATTCACGATAAAAATTGTCTAAAGTTTCCTAAATATATTATTGTAAATTTTTAATTTATAAATTATCACAATAAAAGTGCTAATACAAAAAAATAAACTTACCCATCCAAATCAATGGACAGCATTGTATTTTTATCTTGTAATGGTACTAAAATTCGAAATCGAACGTGATCCAATGCAAAAGCACCAAGATTTTTTCTACGTAACATTGAAAATGGTATTACTTCATATTTTACACCATTCGACACATCACCCAAATCTAAGCGAAATAGTCCATTTTCACTTGTTTCCTCACCATTTATAACCCAGAAAAGGTAACTGGAACAACAAACATTAACCAAAAAAAATTTATTATAATATATAATTTAGATTTAGAAATTTTGGTAAATTTTTACCCATTATAAGGATCTACTTCAATATGTTTAGGTTTCTGTCTCAATCCACCCAATACAACAGCCAATCCATTGCCATCTAAATTACAACGAGATATTTGCCACACTTTTTGAAACTAAAACATAGAAATCATGAAAAAATTATTCAATCCATTTGACGATATCTACTCTCATACAATAAAAATAATTTCTTTAATTAACTTACTGAATGTTGAACTTCACCCAAAATATACAATTGATCATTAAGCCAATCCATTGACAAAGACATTGGGGAAAAATTTGTTTTAGACGTTGGTGAAAGAATAATTTCATTACGTTCAGGTGTCTCTAATGGTATTCTAAATAATTTGCCAAAAAAAAAAAAAAATTAAAAAATTAAATTAAAATAAAACTGTACTATAATTAAGAGTATAAAAAAACATACTTGTAAATAAACTTAATTTCATCGGACACAAAAATTAATTTCTTTGCAATGTGTATTGCAATGCCCATTAAACGATATTGACTGGAATAGACAATTTGTGCCGGATCAGATAAAAGATCAGAACCTTGTACTAATACCGAATATTCAGCACCTAAAATTAATGTCGTTTTCTGGTCATCTTGTGACACAAATGGTGCCGGAAATGTTTTAACCATTGTCATAGCCGTCGGTCCCTCACCAATTGCATTTCGCATTGTTGTCGTTATTTTATATTCAGTTGATGGTTTCAATTTTTCAAATAAATAGAAATTTTCCGTTGCTGGAATATCATCCTGATTGGGGTTAAATTTTAATGAAATGAAATATAAAAACAAAAATTAGTGAATTCATTTTATTTTTTAGACAAAAAATATATGATCACATAAAATATGATATACGAGAGTACATGCTGTTAATTTTTTTGTTTATGATAATATAATTAATTGTACAGGAATTAGTTGAAACTCTAGAAAAATTCATTAAGATCACTTAATTCATGAGAAAACCAGAAAAAACTTCTTTAAAAAAAATTAAATGAATTTTTTAAGCATCCGAAAAGAATTTCTTTAAGAACTCGGAAATAATTCTTTACAAAATCCTAATCAAATTTTTAGAGGCATGCGAAGACAAGGATTTTATAACCATTCTAAAAGAACTGAAAACGGACGTCTTTTAGAACTAGAAGAAAATGCCTATACGAATTTTTTAAAAGTTAATTAAAAGTTCTTAACTCGAAAATACGAATTAAAATGAAATTTTTGAAGAATTTTTTTAAATTACAAGGAATGTTTTAGGATTTCAGAAAGAGCATAAAATAATTCTTTGAAAATTTAAAGATGTTTTTGATAATAACAAACTCTATACTTTAAGACGTCTATAAGAGTTTCCTAGTTGCATTGATAGAATCCCCTAAATGAACCTTAATAAATTTATTAGAAACTAGAAACAAAAATTATGAACTCGAAAACAGTTGTTAATGAATGTTTACAATTTTTAATGCCAATATTTACAATAAATTCATTAATTATTCTTGTGTCCTAAGAGAATTTTTAAAGTTTTCTCTTTTTTAAATTCTTACAGCAATCTTCAAGAATTATAAATCTTTTTTTAGAATATAATTCTCTAATAATCGATAGAATGGCAAACACCATTATCTGTGCTATTCGTCGTCTTTGGAATATCTTCCAAATTCATGAACATGAAAACGTGCAGTGCAAACTATTGCATAAAAGCATTATTATGTATATTTGATGTACATTCAGTTGCTGGTTTTCCAGTTCAATTTGGCTCTCGCTTATTACAATCATAATATTTACGTTATGTAATCTCTTAGATTCAGAAGATTACATGCACTGGCAGTATGCCGTTTGCAAGGTTATTTGCAACTGGACACAGATTGTACAGAGGTTGCGGATAGTTATATAAATATATAAAATTATGATGTAACATTTCAATAGTTCTTAATTAACTAAATACATCTGCAGATATTGTCTTAGATTTAGATTAATTAAGAGTTTATGAAATTTTAAGAATATCAATAAAACGCGACATTGAAAAAATGTACGTACATAGAGTAGAATAGGATGGAAAATACAGAAAGAAAATTGCTAAATAAAATAAGTAAACGGAAATCATAAATTAGTTGTAGGTAGTTCAAATAGTAACATGTACTTAAATATAAATAAAAATAAAAAATAATTTTTTTAAAAAAAATGAAAATAAAATTAAATAATTTATATCATGCCATAACAATCACAATTATGTAAGGAGTTTTATGTGCTGTAAAGATCTGCTTTTAAAGACATTTTGCCTTGACACAGTCAATTATTAAGAAAAAGAAATAATTCCAAAATTGTCTTCAAAATAGTAAGAATTTATTGATGGTTCAAGGCTATTGCCAATTAAATATTGATGAATTCCACATATATGTACACATATCTTCTACAATTATAATTATAAATTATTATTGTGGGAAATGCTCATAAATTATTTTCATAAAAATGATTACAAGTTCATGCAATGTATCATTAATGAAAAGCAGTTCTCTTATAAGAAACTGAAAATGATAGCAACAAATACATGCAACAACTGAAATAGTCTTGAACCATAAAATCCATAAAATATAAAATTAATTACTTTAGTTTTTTAATTATTTACAATACAAAAAAAAAAAAATTCAATGTACAGTCAATACTCGGCGGACGTTATGGGCATACTAAACAACTTACAATACATGTGATAGTACGTAAAAGTATAGCACTTATGTAGAGAATTCGGTGATTTTAGTTTCTAACCTGTCTACAAAAAATTGAATTGAATTCAATACCTTGCAATACCTCCATCACTTGGTGACCACTGAGCGGGAATATGATTTGACATTAAGATTAATTCAAACACGACAAAAATGACAAGGATGAAAAAGTACGGTTTAGTGCTGAATTAGGAAAAATTATCCAAATACATTAACTTAGTTAGCTGTGTGCTCACATCTCGCATTGCTGAAACACGATACACGTATAGGCACCAATAACATATCCCCCAAAAATATTGAAACAGGATTCTTTTATGGCATTGCAACAATATTCGATTTCATGATCAGTGAAGTGCGGTTCTCTGATGGTATTCTAACTAAACAGGCATTGATAATAAAATTGTCGATAAATGACAAATACCATATACGTCAATTGTCATTTGACTTTCAATGGTATTAATCATGGTATAATTTGGAAAATTATGAAATGCCTCTCGAAGTGTCGGATCAAATTCGTCAACTGATGAATATAATCCTTGTCTATATCGTGATTCTTTGTCTATGTCGTGATTCACAATGTAAACTTTTTTGAATCATGGAAGTCTTCGGGAATATTTTTGACAATTGATGTCGGTGCTAAAACAGATGTAAAGTTCCGTATACATAAAGCTCATAAAATGTTTGGTATGCTGAATAAATACAACATCGGACCATAAATTCCATGTATTCATCATAGATCTGTAATCGATAAACAGAATTTTCAGCAATTGAAAGTGGGATTATAACGAGACGAACATCCGCTGATATTGCAAGATACACAATTTACTGGAATTCTCTGGGTAATATAATACCTGGTCATCCAAAAAGAACGTGGTGAAAAAACTATCATTTTAGAACTCTGATGCCAGTGTACGAGCATAGAGTAAAGTAATGGTACTGGCCAGATATCATGAACAATGTCGATTGTTCATTAACGTCCTATGCTCTCGCGTATAATAAAGCACAACATGTAAATAAATTTGTGAAGAATATGCCAAAGTGTTGACGACAGTACACTTGACTAACATTGAATGAAAAAAAAGAAAAAGAAAAAACTACTATGAAAAGAAAAATTAATTAGTTTTCATTAAAAAACAAAAAAAAAAAAAAAAAAAAAACACGGAGAAAAAAAAAAAAAAAAAAAAAAAAAAAAAAAAAAAAAAAAAAAAAAAAAATAAATTATTTTTAATTAAAAAAAAAAAAAAAAAAAAAAAAAAAAAACACGTGAAGAAGAAAACAATTCTCAATTTAGGCATTATTTAACCTTTAATGTAAATGAACCATTTGGTGAAATTTCCTTGATCTCTAGCACATATGAAAGGATTGGACCATTTGGAAATGGTCCGGGTTCCCATGAAATTGATATCCTTGTATGATCTACAGCAACGGCTCTTACATTAACCGGTTCAGATTGTGGTGTACCCATTGGCAGTGTATTTATAATAACACTTTGTTCTGAATAAATGAATTCCGTATGATTTGGTGCAATTAGAAATGCCACTCGAAACTGAATAAAACAAAAAAAAAAAATATTTTTTTTGATTTTCATTAATTTAATTTAGTAAGCCCATTAAAAATAATGAACAAAGTACTTACTCTATATTTTGTATATGGCTGAAGATTTTCAACTTTAACAGTTGAATTGTCGCCCATACTTTGATTTCGACAAAATTTCCAATCACCTGCCACTTCTTCATATAACCATTGAACTAAATAACTTTGTACCTCAAAGTGTCTACCATTTGTCAATTGTGTTAATCTCGGTGGTATTTCACATTCTAATGATAAAGATGTTGCTGTTAATGTGTCAGCAACTAATGCTGGAGCAGCCGGTGTACCAACTTCGTCTGTAATTTATGTTGGCAAATATCTTATAATTTATATGTTTTTAAAATTTTATTGTTTTTAACAAAAAATGAAAATAAATTGTAATAGACCTAGACTATAAAAGTATTAATGTAGAGACTTGTGAACAATTACTTACCACGAAGCCAATTAAAATATTTAGATAGCCCATTATTACAACCCATTACGCAATATAATGCTTTCGATTCTTCTTGCGTTGTTTTATTCTAATAGTTTGTACATATATAATTCCAAAAGAAATTATAAAAAAAAAAAAAAATAGAAAATAATAAAAAAATAATGGGAATAATAAAAATATAAATATAAAAAATAAATCAATTAAAAACAAAACAAAATAATTAAATTTTCTAAAATTATTTGACACTTACACAAACAATTTTGCATGAAGATGACAATGCATCTTGCCACAATTTACAGCCCATAGTGCACTGGAAAATAATGAAAAAAAATAAAATAAAATTAATTTAAATCATTAAGAAACCCAGAAGGACGCGGTCAATATAAAGATCGACAGGCCAAGGAACTATATTTTTAATTATTTCGCAGCTCATTTCCTGAAAATAATATGTGTATGAATGCAACGTTCAATAAAGAATCTACACTGCAAGAAAATAGGATTCAAATAAATTTGTAGATATAAAAAAATAACCACTTAGTCACGGCTATTTATAAGGAAGAGTCATTAAATAAATAGAACAACTACCTTAGCAGTTTTTATAACAATATCAAAGAATTTATTAATTGTTTGTATAGTATAGAATTTTAATATCTTTTTTCAGTTGAATTTAGTTCACTCCAGATTAGAACATTATAAAAATTGATAAATGCAAATTATTTGTAAAATTGACAACAAAATGATCTTGTGATTTATATTGACTATTCAATTAAACCGTTCGGATTTCGAGAATGTAACATTTTCCAAACAGTTAATTATCTTATATATTTAAAGTATTTGTCTTTTTTTTTCAATTATCATACAAAATTAATATAAATAACTATGGGAATAACTACATATATTCTAAAAATATTGTATACATTTCGAATATGTCACAAGATTATTAACTCTTTTTAAACGGGAACGGGTAAATGGTGTCGATAATGAGGAAGTGAATAATGTTGCATTGGCATGTGAACAAAAAATAAATAAAAATTATCATAGAACTGGTACTTATTGTCATATATGAAAAAAAAAAAAAAATGTATTACGACATGATACCCTAATACACAAGTGTGACATAATGTGAGAATATAGGAAAAACATTTTCATTTCAGTGAAAATCTAAAAGCTGGAAATATTTAAATAATGTTTTTATTGTTTAAAATACAATAAAAACAAAAAATGCAGCAACAAGTAAACAATAAATTGAAGTCCATTGCACTTGCAAGTTTCTTGATTTAAATAAAAAATTTATTATCTTTTGTTCACATTTATTTTTTTTTTTTTTGTACGAATGTATATTTAGGTTTTTAACATCTTTCTAGCTCCTTACTGCATTTCATTCCGCAATTGCAGATGAATGCAATTGAAATTTGACAGACTTTTAAGACAGATTATATAAATATTTTATGCATTTTGTTTATATATTCCCATTTATTTTATGTATTCGATTTATTTATATTATAATCATGTAAATTGTTTACATTATTAAATTTCATCGTTTATAAATTTAAAAAAAACTGATATGTAAATGTGTGTATAGTTTCACATTTTGAATTAGCGCCAATATGGTTATAAGAGGGGCGCCCGATAGTTTTATATTATATTTTATATTTTTTTTTCCACCAAAGACCATACATTATCAACAGATTTTTGAATTTTAATTTGTCTACACAAATAAACTGGGTTTCCATTAAATCAATAATCATAAAATTGTGTAAATATACTCATATTATGACTTAAAACTATCATAAAAATACAGAAACAAATCGACATTATCAATAAAGTTTTTCTTTTTTGTATTTAATCTATAAAATAATTAAATGCATATTTTATTATCTGAAAAGTCTATGGACTAATACGATGTCCTTATCAATACCAAAAATATATAAATGCATATGCAAGTATATATAAATGCATATGGAAGTGCATTTAAAATTCTATATGAAGAAGATAATTCTTGATTTATATTTTAAACTTCACTATTAGACCCTCTTATTATTTAAAAAAAAATAAAAAATTTTTAAAGTGATTATTTAAAAATAAGTTCAAAATACTAATAAATCATAGCAGCTATAATAAATAATAAAAGATTGCGTTTATTACTTACAAAAACCCACACATAAATTGATTTAAATGTTTAAAAAAAAAATATTTAAATTATATGGGGAAAATGAAGACGAATATCCTGGCCCTTTGGCAACAAAAAAATATATATAATAATGAAACAAACCACACCAACAGTCTAAAATGTTTTGGGGTCAGATTCAGTAATACGTTAATGTTTGGATCACAATATATTACAAGAAATGTTCATTGCAAAAAAAAAAAAAGAAAGAAAACAGTAAAGAAAAACAGGAAATTACTCCTGTTACAAAACTTACTGATTATAATGCAGAAATCAAAGCTGGTGTGAAGATAGTGATCTCATTTGATTAAAACAGTAAATACGTGATGTCACCCATACTATTCTAATCTTAACTAGATTTCTCACATTCTCACAAAATCAAAAAACTGCCTGGCATAAGGTAAAATATTACCAAATATTCAAAAAGATCTTAACTTTACTAATAAACAAATGAACATGAAGGTTATTTAAAGGATCCTATGAAATATGTTTAAAATTTTCATTTCAAAATTTAATTAGTGTTAAATTAGTGTTTCAACGACGAAAGTAATGAGAAATATTTTACCATTCAACCGATTTTAATTGAATGTTTTGAATTTGAACCGAATCGATAGACAGCTTCAAATTAGATTGTCAATTTTCATGCATCAATTTCATATTTAAATGACAGTAAATAATCTCATAAAATATTATATAATTTCAATATAATAATTTAATATACAAAATAAAAAATCACTAATTATCACTAAATAAATGTATGAAACCGCCCTCTTAAAATTGTCAATCATTGACATTATAATAATAATGTTCGAAATTGATATGTTTTTGAATATCAATTTCATTTCATGATCATCATATGGCTTGATCACATAATGAAGAGAATTTTTAACCCATATACCGAAATAGATTACATTGTTCATAATGGGATTTTTATTTTCTCAAAATTTAAAAATTGGGGTGAGGGTGTCTGTTTTATGTTACATAGTTTAAAAGTGATTATCTCACATCATAATTATATGATTTAATGGCACGCGATATACACAAAAAAGAATTTGTCTATATACTTAAAAGTTAAATGAAATAATTAACTTCATAATAGTAATTCATCTTCCGTTAATTGAGATGTTCTCCATCAATATATTCTTTATTTTAAGTAGATGAAACTAAATTATTATACTTAATATTAATTATAAAAGTATTGATACAATTTATGACTACAACAATTATTACAAATAAAGCCTTTAATATGGATACTTAGGTTCGGTTTTGCAACTTTTGTACTGGACTAGAAAGTCGGACGTTCGCTAATCTAAAAATATAATTTCTAAACGAACAATAGCCAAACACCGACCTTGAGAAAGTAGAATGATTGATGAAGGCATTCACTTCTAATAATCACTAGCTATTTAGGATTTTCTAATAAATTTATTGTCTTTAGTCGAATTGAGTTTTTTTTAGAGCGATAATGAAATCTATGGATCGATATTTAATTCATCATTTCATAATCAATAAATATAAAATTATAAATTATATGTTAATAAAAGGGAGTGAAAATAATTGTATGGTCAATTTTATATGTAACCAAAGATAGAAGCTAATAAAATAAAAGAACAGATTTTATATTATAAATTTATGTAATTATCAAATTTCTCAGGATGTCAATGTGCCAAAGAATATTTATCAAAAATAAATACAAGTTTTAATTCAGTAAAAAATGATTAAAAGTCAAATATCTAATTGATAACTCCATTCGCCTCTAATAACTCAATTCGCCACCTCTTAGCATATACTCAATATAATAATATATAATATTAAAAATGACCGACATTCAAAAGAAATTGTTGTTGATATTTTTTTTATGTAAATGCAAAATCATTCAAATTAAACGTGTATCCAAGTAGAGGACTTTAGATTATAAACATTATCATAGTATATTATTTATAATCACTGCATTTAAATATCACATAAATACTCGTGTGTATAGTAAAATCATTTTATGTAAATAAATAAATCACTGAATATCAACAATTTATTGTTTATAAATAAGCAAAAATTTGCAAAACATACAAAATATAATTAATTTTTGGTCCTACACTTTAATGCTAAATATTTTTATCATTTTTTTTATTATTTTTTTAATTATTTTCATTTATAGATATTTTATTAATATCAGTATTTTATTAAAATATGTATATGGTATATTTATTATTATCTCATGCATTCGTGTGAAATTCTTGTTGAAATTAAACACTAAAATTTGCATAATCTTTATCCCATTACGTTTGCAAATAAATTACGTATATGAAACGTTTACAATTGCAATTAAATATATCTGAGGCAGAATATATTAGAATATACCAGTGTATATGATATGTTAAATAATAGTTTTGAAATCAGATATTCATATGACGTCTGTGAATATACATTTTAAAATAATTGTAAGATAATTACTTTAGCTAATTAGACAAAAAGTGAAGACAATACTTTTTTCATTTGCATTTAGTAAAGCTGAGCTGAGAACTTGACTATTATATAATATCTGCCAATTTGCTAATAATATGTGCGAAAAAAGAAGTAGTTAAGTAGATAGTAGTAACATATACGACTGAAACTCAGGATACATAGCACGTTCTAAGACACCAAATTTCTAGCGATTACCGTTTGCCACAATTTGCAACAATTTGAGGAGATTTTGAAGATGTATGGTTTTCTGGTGCAAGTTGTGATTATATCCACGAATAGTAATATTAGTTGCCTGTATAAATGTCAAAAACTACGGAAAATATCATGTGAGTCTCATATAGATATTAATGAATTCGTCATAGCTTTAGCACATCCTTTTTTAAGACACAAAATCTCTAACTATTACACGTAGTTAGATAATAATATATTTTTTTTAATGTGGTGGCATGTCAGCGATTAGATTGAAGACAGTGTAAGATTTGTGTTAGGATGAGATGCGATAATTGGATGTCAATTAATTCGCTTATTGCTTGCGATCAGCAATTATACCAACGATGATGAGCACCATAAAATGAAGTCATTCAACAAACTATAAATCTACTTAATACATTAATCTTTGATGAAATTTAATACAATATTTAATTAAATAATATTTATGAATCTGTGATCTACTCGTAGTTATGAAAATTATTTAACATTTTATGCTGCTGTATAATATTTATTATATTAATGAAACTTTTTCACTAGAAACTCAGCTGGTCACTGACAAAATACCATATTCAAATATTTCGATCGTTAAATCGGGAACGTTCAACATATGTAAATTTTTATATTACATAATACGAATTTGATATATTTAATATTTTCTTAATAATATTATTAACAAAACACACTTGTTGATGATTTAAAAAAAAATAATTTTTTTAAATTTTATAAATGTCGTTTACATTTGACCTTAAATACACTGCATATCAGAATAGTACTTAATTTTTTGAAAAACTCTATTTTAAACATTAAATAGAAAAAAAACTGTTGAAAGATATGTAATTTTAACAAAAAAAATAAATAAAAATACGTCTTAAATGTTATAAAGATTAAGAACACAAACAAAAATAATAATACTTTTGATTTAGTATTGCTGATTAGAAAAATTCCAATACTATGAGTTTGTAGATCACCAAAAAAAAAGAACTTATAGATAACTCGAAAACCGAGAGTTTTAAAAGTAAACGGGAATCAATAATCATATAAGACTTTTAATATTGTGGAAAATCTGTAAAGATGTGATTTGATTAAAATCCCCATTCTTAATGATCACCTGCATATTTATCTTAAGATCACAATGTTTTAATTATTGGCAAATATTTAAGTTATGTTATAGACTAGAGTTCAATTTATCAATTTTATTAATTATGAAATAATAATACTCCTCAATTTCTGTTATTCGAATCCTTTTTTCCGCAGAACCGACTCATTACAAATCATTGCATAACGTAAGCATCTGTACATTGACGATATAATTGAAGGATTCCATTCTTTACTCGAAAAAGAAATAAAAATCAATGCAAAAGAATTGATTGCCAGATATATTTACTATAATATCAAATATTCTTACGCCTTGCCACACATTTCTCAATTCGCCATTTTTACGCCATTTTTAACTAAAAAATTGCGATGACATGCCCAGTTGAGTTCTTAACATTCATACGGAATTTATTTAACGATAAATTTGAAAAACTTTTATTAGTATCAACATTTTGCCATATGATCATCGATTGAACAATTGTTGATCAAATTAATTTTCAGAGAAGTCAACAATAATTTTAAATTGACATGTCATTGATAAACATATTATATTAAATCTTAATTAATTAAAACATAAATATTTTTGTTATGCATTTATTTGTAATTATTCCTTAAAAAATTAATTAATTATTAATAATAAAGAAATTTTATTTTATTTTTCTCAAAAAATAAGTGTATTTGAACTACAAGATAGTCTTTTATATTTGGTAAATACTAATACGAGTATATACAACTCGAATGTATGTACAATACATCAAGTCTCAAATACTTTAATATATTATTCATATCATCCTTATAAGCTAAGATGATAAGTGAAGTTCAAGAGACTATCAATTTTGAGACACACATTCTTAAGCGAAACCAAGAGGAAAAAAAATGTATATGCGGCAAATGTCTTTGACAAATGTAATTGATTCTTTTTGTTTAATTAACTAATTTTAAAAGTGATATACAATTGTCTGAAATTAAAAACAGTCATTCCAAAAATTTAAACAAAAAAAACGTAAAAATTAACTTTTTTTTGACGAATTTGTCAAACACTTTTTGGCTTCAATAAATCTTAATTTCTAATAGTACATAGTACGATATGTTGACGCATTTGTTCATTATTATTTTGCTACAAATCTATGCCAAAATAATTTCTAAATATCAATAAAATTACATATATAAATGTGATAATGTAATTAGTAATATAATAGATTATTAGACCAAAAAAAGTGAGCCGGAAAATGCCATTCTCAGGCGATGTAGCAGTAGGCCCATTAGATTCAGCGTACCGATAAACCATAGGATCAAACATCCGTTATACCTCCATCATCTAGGTATCAGTGATAGACTATATAATAATAATGGTTACCATCAACGATCCAATACTGATACACAACTTGTGTATAATGTGGAACAAAACCATGAATTTATTTACGAAGACCTATATAAATGACCCTACATCCTCCTCCTCAACACTCCACAACATATTGCTACTGTCACCATATATACTGGTTTTACCAATCCCTTTTCCCAGTAGAAATCATAATACAAATTCCACCTGCCCAAGGTAGTTTATCCCTTCCATAAATTGTAAAAGAAGTTCACTATATGCACTGTAAGCATTGTGGGCAAGATGCGTTTGTCATCTATAAATTGT
>JANSTX010038086.1:0-13170 GCA_027564355.1 Penthetria funebris | reverse complement strand
TTAATCTAAAAAATAAAAAAAGGAGTAAAAGTTTGTATGGGAGGTACTTGAAGGAGTACTCCAATTTTTCTCATCTTTGAATTTAGCCTCAAAAATCAGATAAAAGTGACACGTGCAAAATTTCATAGCGATATTTCAACGCATTCTCAAGTTATCGTGCGCACGGACGGACACGCTTAAATCAACTTTTTTTCTCGGCGTTACATGAACGGAATCAAATACAATACCTTGGAACTTCGTTCCTGTAAACCTGTATAAAAAAAATAATTATGATACTTCCTATGCAAATATAAATCAATTGTAAAATCAATTAATCGTTAAACAGATGCATTTATAGTTTCTTGAAAACGTTTTATAGAGTATAACGTTCGCCAAATTCATTACTGCATTACATTTAATTACAAAAATTTTAAATATACCATTATAATAATTTTTTAATATTCAAAAAGTATAATTAATAAATATTTTTTCAATATTAAATGCATATATATTGTGGTATTTAATAATTAATTGTGCCGGTTGAATACTCGTAACGAATATAACTAAAAAAAAAAACTTACTTTAAATCAAAATATATATTTAATTATATATTAATATATTATATATATTAATATATTTAATTAGTTTCAGTTGATTGTTTTGTATTTTGTACACAATTAAGGGATGGTTCAGGTAATTGCAGTGTACCGTAACAAGAACGTTCTATGAGAAGAAAATACGTTCCTATATGTATTCTGATTAGCACCAGTTTTCCATTTAGTACAACCAAAGGGAAATTATTATGAAATTTTGAAGTTAATTAATTAGAGCTAATAATGATATGTTACGTTACGGTTTTGTGAAGGTACCAGTTTTAAATGATACATCAAACTAGTCTTTTTTATTCATAAATAAGCTTTGCCTCAGGTATTATCGAGCTACGAACTTTCTATACATGAATTTGAGAAGGAGAGTTTATGTACTAAACCTGTACTCCAGTTTTCCATTGATATACATAATTTAACTTTATTTGAGCTCACATTTGATATTACATGCCGCCCTATGATATTCTTCAAGAAATAAACTGTACAAGTATAGTCAGAAATTGATTTTACGGTATGAAAATATACCAAGCAAATTAGTATTTGACGTTTAAAAATGTATGAATATATTTAGTTCTAACCCGTCGTGGTAGCGCAGTGGTTAAAGCACTAGACTAGAACGGCGGTAGACCGGAGTTCAAGCCTCACTGTAGACAAATAATAATAATATTTAGTTCTAAATGATATAAACAATTTATAGTTTTCGTTGTATTTCAAATGTCTAAAATTAGTTTGCTATATATAAGCTGTATACTTTATATTCCCTGGATACTCTTAACGTTATGCACTTACACCAATGTTAGTTATACATTATACATATGCTGGTTGGCATTTAATTATATCAATCTCAGGTAATATCTGATCGAACAAATATACAAGATAATGATACATTAACAAAAGGAGATAGATATATAACATTTAATTGATTCTCAATATAATTACAAAGCTTCTTAAGACTATATATCTGTAGTATATCACCGTTTCATAATAACCACTCTATGATTTTTAATAGAGACTATTTGGATTGCAGTGTCTGTATGCCATTAGTTCTAGATTTTTTATAACTTCCTCTCTGTCTATTCTGACAATATACCACGTGAAAGATAATCAACATAATTATTCTTCTACAGCATTTATCAAGTGTGATGTATAGACCATATTTATCATCATCGTCAGCTTATTTCAATGCATACAGCAAGACATATATATGTATATCTACAAATTCTAGCGCATATAACGAACAGTTAAAACATATTGTTGAAACGCCCGTCACATTGAAAACGCAGTTAACCAAATTTTGAAAATTTATAAATCAATTAAATTAAGATATTTGTTTAAAATTTTCTCAATACGTAAATAACAACTTGTATTAAATTATTTTGATTATATTCTTAACATTTATGAAAATATAAGAAATCATTAAAATATACAATATTATTTATTAATAGTCCAATCAAATCGATTTTTAATCAATACATAAATTCTTTTATCTATAATAGTACATATTCTATCACCTGCTTCTATTTTCAATTGTTATTTCTCATTGCTTTTTGCATATTATTTTTAATATTTTCGAATCAGTAAGTACATTAATTTAAACAGAAAAAGATATTATATAAAATTTGAATATATGGGAACAGTTTTAGTCAGAAAATGAGACACATGGAACAAGAAATCAGTTACGCAACATTAAGTTTTTTTATAAATAGGTTTTATTATTTTATTTAGATTGATTGCGATTTACCTTCTATTATTAAACAATATTTGGAATTAAAATCAATTTACATTACGGATTTAAAAAAAAAAAAAACAGAAGAGGAATTAATGTTATTTTTAATGGAAATAAAGTGGTGCTCAGAAAATCTTATATAAGATACTGACCGTACTGTATAAAATTCATATCTACTTCAGAATTCCCTAAGAAGTAGTGAACACGTGTAATAAATTCAATATGAATAATTTAAATAAAATATTAAACTCTTTATTAATTTCACTAGCATTTCTACGTAGTTTTAGTGATTGTGAAAATTATAATAATAATTATAAAAATACAGATGTTGTGTTACTGTCATCTGTTTATGATGCAATAAGGAGTAATTATCAAGATAAATCACAATTTGGAAATAGTAATAGTAATAACAATCATCATTTGTTGAATAAATATGGTCAGGCAATTGAGGATAATCGGAATAAACGAAATGCTAATGATGAATTACCAGAATTTTATGAATCAGAGTTAGTGATTGTTTTTAATATTTCTTTACCATTTATTTTAAACTCATATTATTTCGAGACAAAATTAATAAGTATTCTGTTTTATATATATAAAATTTTATATGAAATTATCCTGTGGTAAGGAACGTTTTAAATTCTGTCATTCCGCATATATAATTTAATGATTAGCAACATTACTACACGTAACGAAGAATATATTCAAGATCATAATTATTTAGTGTGTAATATCAAATACTGAATGCATTAAAGACGACTACAAGTCAAATTTATTGCATTCTAAAAGTAAAACTGGAAATTATTCATCAATTTATACATTTATTGAAATGAATGAATAATTTCAGTTTCACCTAATTATTTTAAAACCATAAGTACACACAATGTAAAGTTATATTCTAAGTCAACCCACTTCTCTTTTATATACCTAATTTTAATACAGTTTTTTTTACATTAGCAAAAATTAAAATAATTTTGGATTTTCTGAATATTATTAATTTCAGTTGGTCACCATATAAAAGAAATGCATATTATTATTGTCCTCACCATCCGCTATCATCTGAATATTCACCAACCCGAATTAGTATTACGGGAACTGCAGATGCCGAAAATAAATGGTCACTACTTGTACCCAATTTAATTAAATATGGTGTAATAGTTATAGTTTTATTGATATTACCAGCAATTCTTTATAAATTACTAATTTTACCAATAAAGTTATTATTTGGACTTAAAGCAATTTCGTTTGCAAATACTGCATTACTAGCGACACTTTTATATAAAACAGTAAATAATCGATTAAATGCAATTATAGATGAAGATGATAAAGAAGGAGATAGTGATAGTGATAATATGGATATAATCATGAATACAGAAGGTGTTGAGGTAGACACAGTAACCACTACTGGTGAGGAAGATATAAAAAGAATTCTAAGGATGATTAAAAAGAAAAATAAAAAATGGTAGAAAAAATAAAAAGAAATTTTGCAATTTTATTTTAATTAACTATATCATCATCATCTGAACCTTTTACTTCGTGCTGAAACGTAGGGTATCAACGAATGATTACCACTATATATAAAACACCATATGCATTTTTTTATCTGATATCAATTTACTGGTCCGTTATTATCAAATGTAAACATTATAACTGGTTTATATAAAAAAAAATGCGGTCTACAATAATTCAATTGACGTTACCGTTCAATTTACGGTTTTGATATATCCTGAGTTGTATTGTAATGTCAATTATAAGACAATGATGAACTAAACAGAAAATTTAAGAATTTGACACCATAGTGTACTATACACATTTGCTAAGTTGACGGTGTGGTACAGTTACGTCCTATCTATAGGCACAGTTGCTTGTTATTTGATATGCTTTTGAAAAATATATTAAATCTGTAACAATAAACTGTAACAGTTACAGTATAGTATTATAGGATATAAGAAAAGAAGATTCAGTTCTCAAGACTTTAATTAATTTAGTAAAATGGATATATTAGCGCCTAAAATTTTGATCGTATGCGTACTTTCGGTGTACAGGCCTGTGTCGATAAACATAGTTAAACATTACATAGTTTTGACATGGATAATACGAATGAGTTTCTCGTTGCATAAATATATTTCTGTAATGACATATACAGCACATGTCATGTAAAGCACTTTACCTATCAGACTACAAGAGATTCATCTCTGTTTAGAACCTAATCCTTCATTGACATTACTTAAAGTATCAATATATCATTCGAGTCTCCGATGTCGGTATACCGCGCTTCGGTCCTTCTCCTCTTTTAACCTCTGATTTACTTACACAGGTTTAGGTAATCCCTAAAGTTTTAGTCCCAATGGTTCTTCAACTTTTCCACAGTAAATACATATCACTAAACCTACAAGAACAATCAGGGCGATATGCATTTGGGTTCTATGTGCTGTAAACGTAAAATTGTTATTGTTCACAAATATGTTCATTGTTGTAAAAAAATTCAAGTTATAAAGGGTTTTTGAATTTAAAAAAAAAAAATGACTACAAGTGGTAAGAATGCCCATATAAATTAATAAATTTTAAAGTTTTTAGTTATATGTATTGTGAACTATTCATGAGAAATAAAATAAAGTGAAGACTACATCTGAGTTTGATTTTTTTGTATTCTTTTGTTGGATACTTGAATGAGGAGGCTTTTAAGCGAATATCCATCAGTTGCTGTCGTCACGTCACATTAATCGTGCATCGGTAACTGTGTGTTGTCATATCGTTATTTTTATTTGGAGTTTTTTTTTTATTTGTAGAAAATTTAAGTGCTCAATTTAGATTTCATTTTAATAATTTATTGTGTACAATTTGGAAATAAATATTTTTATTGATAAGATTATACTGTGCATAGTACATATAGTGAAATATTTTGAGTAAAAATACTTTTAGAAAATATATAATAGTTGCTAGTACTGCAGAGTTCAGACTGATGCCCAATTAAATGCAAGTAATTCTGTATGTAAATTAAATTATTATTGTGTCTTTCGAGAAAGAAAATAAATTTAGTTGTGTAGTTGTATATGTAGTAAATCTATCATATAGATTTACTACATCATATACAAAAAAAAAAATTCGACTTGCAATGAAAATGTTTTCATTTATTTTTTTTTCTCACATCTTTGTGTTTATCAGCAATGATTTGCTTATTTTTTATGTAAAGAGATTGAAGAGTGTTGACTGTTTTCAGGTAATATTCAAAATCTTATATTATTTATTCAAGGAAAAACTATATTAGGAGCTCATATATATATAAAAGGAACAAGTCAGTTCCCAAATCCTCCAATTATAATTGTTATTGTTATTACTATAAAAACAAATTATAACAAAAACATACTACTACCATATATCATTTAAGATTTGATTTCGCATGCATATTTGCACACACCAATTAAAGGTGAAAATGGTTTTGATGACAAGTACAGCTCCTTTTGTATACTGAAGTAACCCAACATAAATGAAGTGACCGACTATCATCGAGGTTACTCAACCAGTCTTTACCTCCACGCGGTGTCACCGGTAACTCGATCACGGTGTAAGTCAGTAATAACGTGTGATCGAGGCTAAAAAGATGGTGCATTTTTCTGACGATTTGTTTTCTGGAGCTTAAAACTAAAACATTATATATATATATTCCCAAATGTTCTATATAATACATCATATCTATAGTGTAAGAACAAAAGTTCTATATGTACACTTAAACTCTTCATATGCGATTATCATTAATGTATTCAGTATGACATATATGCTTTTATAAATGTAATTAAATTGCTGGTACATTTTAGGTGAAAATGGAAACTATACGCAATACTTTTTTGATGTGGCGGAGTGAGCCACATCGTCTCTACACAGTGCTCGTATTTTCGTATACTCATACGACGTACTAGTAACTAAGAACTCAAAAAAAAGTGCAATGAAATTGCGTATTTAAAAATTAGTATACAAATAAACAAAAGAGAAATACAAAAAATTATTCACATTTAAGCTAAACTTATATATTTGATAATATTATTATTATTATTATTATTATATTTAAATTACGTCATTAACAAATTTTAAAACTGTACATAAAAAAAATTGTTTGACTTAAAAGAAAGTAGGTTATTGAATTTTATGTTTTTAACCTAATTGTATTTACCTGCTAACTACAGATAAATGGATATATGCCTGACCTGCACAAATTACATATCGGTTATCGATAACAAATTGATTTATGTTCCAGTAATCGTATGAAATAGAAATTCTACGAAAATATGATTATTTAAAGCATATACGCCCTTTCATAATGTTTAAAACCCGATTCCTCAAATAAAAATAAATATCATATCGAAATATTGATTAAATTGAAATATTGATTATGGGTTTTTGTTATATTCCATTTAGTTGGAAAGTGGCCGATTTAAAAGGATACTACTAATATGTTGCGAGGTGTCAGATATATAACTATATATCGCTATGAATTCCAGTTCTCAATATATGATTACATGATAATACATTAATTTGATTTGGATTATATCATATAAAGGTACATACTGAATATTTATTAATGCCCTCAACTGCTATGATTTCATCATCTCATCTCAGTAAGTTATATGTTATACGATAGTTACAATAGCTTTACAAAGTATTCTACTTTATGACTTGCAATTGCATGTTCTGTGGTAAATCATATTTCTATAGATGTTTGCGTTATGTTTTTCTTTTTCGTCTGTTCGTTTTTGATAATGAAAACAAACAATCATTATGCTTTTGTGGTTTATTCATTATTATTTTTATTTTTCATTCATAAAAAATATACCACCAAATGATATCAGTGTATATAATATGCTCATATTTACGCATCAAAGTCTGTATATACCTCCTACATAAACCAATTTATATACTTTATAATATTGAATTAAGTAATCGTAATTAAAATTTTCTAAACATAGTTTTTAACACTTTAATTTTTGCATGGAAAAGATAAATATTTACATAACTAGTACCTGTAACAAGCAATAAAAATATATCACGTACCGAACCTATCAACAAAGATAAATTAAACATTGATTCAGTAACGTCTTTTAGAAGCGATAGTAATAGTTAATGACACCGATTTCGGTTACTTATTATCATCCAAGTTAAGTTATTGTAAATATATTAAGGTTGTAGAATACCAGAATATTTATAGAGGTTAAAGTTGTAGAACAATTTTTTGGACAAGTGTGGTTAACTGTCTAATTTTAAAATTGCAACAAGTGCTTAAATTTGGGGATGAGTAGAATTATTATTTCATAACTTTTTTTATGGTAATAATCAATACAAATTATATTATCTTATTTAAATTGTAAACATGAACAAAATGAAATAAATATCTTATCTAATCATAATAAACAAAACAAGTCCATATCGCTGTACAATTGATTACTTCAATATTGTATTTCTTAGAATCGTATATGTTTATT
The DNA here is from genome assembly GCA_027564355.1 of Penthetria funebris. Taxonomy (NCBI): domain Eukaryota; kingdom Metazoa; phylum Arthropoda; class Insecta; order Diptera; family Pleciidae; genus Penthetria; species Penthetria funebris. The sequence goes on along the minus strand of JANSTX010038086.1, from coordinate 5,386 downwards.
TCTGCCACAACTTGTCCGATTATTGTAAAGAACTCATTTTGTTAGCATAAAAATATATATATACTAATATCGTATTGATATTGAAGAACAAATTTAAAGATTGTAGAAGAGTAGTTCGAAGAAATGTTTTACATCTGTGTAAATATTTTCTTAGTACATTTCAAAATAAAAAATAATGAAGTCCTACAACTATGACATAGTGGAAAAGGGTCCCTTTTCACTTATTTCCAGCGTTATTGTGGCTAATTTCAAGTTTTTCCAATATTCATGTTTATACTATCTTTACCAATAGTTTATACCGAAAGTTCACCATTAAAATATATTCTATAATGCTGTGTTGGAGATTCAGATTCATCGTAATTTTTTGATTTTTGTTAGATATTAAATATAAGAAGAAGAATGGACTGTTACATACATATTAGAAACGTCAAAATAACATTGTAGTACTATGTATCTATATGTGATAAACAAGTTAAGATGCTAATGATAAAAAGAAGTTTCTTCGTAATATTCAAATTTCAACTAAAAATTATCTGAAACGTTTCTGTAATTATTGTTGACACAGTTATAAACTAAAGACTCCATTGTAACTCAAATATTCAGAAATATGGCTATACAGGTCATGTATTTTCAATTTAATATACTGAGCATATTATAGAGAGTATACAGAATATATGATAGTAACATTGAAAGGATAGAAAATTTCTATTGTATCCGAAATATATATTCGTACACCTACCCGCATTACATTCATTCGATTACATTTAGTTCTAAATATACAAGGAAAATATAACATTCCTACTTATCTTTTATGATAAAATAAACAAAACAAAATTTAAATCAATGATTAATTGAATTAATGATTCCGATTTAATCTATTATTTTTCCATAAAGTGTGTATCAGCTTACCCAATGTAATCCTATTTATCAATTATTCAGATATTAATGACATCGATTTATTTATATAGATATTAATGATATCGATTTGTTTATGCAAATTGGACATTTATTTTGAACTGCTTAGTCATTTTATCCTGTATTTCATTAATTTCTCCTTAAATAAATCAAGCTGGACGATTTAAATATGAAGTCGCCATTACTTCCCATGGTCGCATTCAAAATGAAATTGTCATACATAGTATTTTTTAAAAATCTCGAAACTTACAAACACCTAATGGTATACCGACCTACAATTGCACTTGTTTCATGAGACGCGGGTGCTTGCGTGTAACTATCGGGCAAAGTAACTTCGTAGTACTGCCAAATGCATCCATTTAGTGTACAGGTTAAGATGATTTATAGACGCGTATATTGTTTTCTTTATTTTTATTACATCCATACGAGCCGGTGCATTTTTAAATTAATTTATACTTTAAATATTTCTATAGTTAAAATGCATATATTGAATATATGTTCTTATAATATAAATTTATTTATTTTTGTGGTATTTATTTGAATAGACAAAATTCAAACTGTTTATCACGTAAAAGCATCTGTAATGTGTATGCTCAAAATTTAATATTTGTGCTACATAGTCCAATAATGTAATGCTTTTGAAGATAATAATTATATATTTGTTATCTTGAAAATTATAATATAAATAAATGCACAAAACAATATAAGATTATACATCAGTTTAAATTGTTCGAATTGATCGGTTGTTGTATATATGATGCGCTCTCATTGTATAGATGAGTTTTAACAAACAGAAATGAAGAAAAAAATACTGTCAAAATTCAACATTATATGAACTTGAACCATATACTTGTAATATATGTAATAATTAAATAACCTATTTTTCGGCACTAAGAACAAAAAGAGACTATTCCCTATATGTAACGCCTTAACCTTACAAAAAAAAAAACAAATATAACCACAGTGTTTAAAATAAAAAAAAGTAAGTCTACTATCGTATATAAGCCTCTTAATAGCGTATGTATAGAGCTTATGAATATAGGAACATTTTTTGAATTCTCATACAAATTTCGTATGTACAAATTATGTTCACAATAGAATATACTGATATACAGCCTTATAAACAATTTCGGGTTTACCCCTATTGTATGTTGTTTAAGTATACAAATTAAACTAATGAAATTATCTACAAGATAACTATAAAACTTAAGCAGAATATGCTTAAAATGTGTCTTATAATACGATATCATTGGATAGATCATATTATTTTCAATTTTTTATCCATATGTTCAGGTTTATCGTAGTATACATAAAATAGTTTTCTTTATTTACATCATCAACTTACTTGAAATATGAATATCGTATATATTTTTTATACAAACAATAAGTAAATTAAATAATCATTGCAATAATTGAAAATTAGTATGTGTCACAATGCAAAAAATTATTATAAATATGTCTTATAGAAATTTATATATGGGAAATTGTAATGAGTATTGCTCCGTGGTAGGTAGAATTTGCAAAATATTTACCGATAACTCGACTTCTAATTTTGTATACTAAATATATGTAATTATATTACGTTTCTTGATTTCAAATACTCGTATGATTGGTAAAAATGACGAACAAAATTTAATGAATATTAATGATTTTTTTGTTTGTTTTCTTATATACAATGTCAGGGGCACTACTATATGAATATACTAATTATATTATCTATATAAACGACAAAGGGAATATAATATATGATTTCCGCCATTAAATATAATTACGATTTTTGTTCCAATATTACAGTACAAGTAGATTTATAATATATTGTAGCAATTAATTAGATATAATTCATTTATATATAAGGTACTTTACAAATCGGAGACGTGAAACTGTAGTTAAATTATCAGAGTTAAAAATCAGTGAAACAACATAATATAGTAGAGGTCTTGTCACCCAGTATATTTAATAACAGCAAGTACAGAGTAATTTCGAAATATTTCCTGTGCTAAATAAAGCTATTTTAATTTTGTTATATTTGTCAGTAATAGTAGTAAGAGATATAGTTGGCAATAAATAGCAAAATTAAAAAACAGTACCGTTCTGTAAATTAATGTATGATGTATTATTTTTATATTTGATTATAGTTTGAGCAAAGAACACTAAACAAATTATAAAATATAATTGGGTACTTGATAAAATGACGCATATTTATGTTAAATTTGACAGTGTCGTTTCTAATGTACTAGAAAAATAAGATTTCTTAAGAAGTTAAAGCAGTACAATCAAATCTGGCGTAATGTATGCACTATACTCGTAAGTGACAATATTATGCAACTATTTACAAACCTGCTTGTTTGTCATACAAAATAATGTAAGGTTTTTTTACATATTTAATATCATTAAACATACCGAATATGAGTAAATGGAATAAATATATGTATTTTGAAAATTTCAATTAAATAATCTTCAAATAGGTAAACCTGATCACATATATTATTGTTTGTTATTGTTAAATATAATTTTTCTATTCGTCATATTTTTGTATAAATTAATTAAAGTTTGTTGAATCATTTTAATAAAGTGAATTAAATAATTTAAACAATAAAATTATGAGTATTATCTTAACCTTTGCGCCTTAATGGGGACTGCATTACGATGGTATTTTGCCGTTTATAATGTGTATGTAAACTCAAATATCTATATAATTAAAATTTACCAACTGAATAATTTGAATATTTCAGTAGAGTGGTTGTTCATACATCGCCAGCTATATAGTTTGTTGATATGGTTTTTTTCAATCAGTCGACACAAACACAATCATTAGCCTTAATCACACGTCATTATTGACATATATCGTGATCGTGGTTGGGTGACACTATACGTGGATGTAAATATGATTTGAGCAACATCGATGATAGCCGACCATTCTATTCGTCACCAATTGCGAGTATAGTAAAATTTTATTGTTTAGTTATAAATTTTTGAAAAATTTATAATATGTATATTATACTCTCTAATATGAATATGTTTACGACGATATACTTATATAACTTCTGAAATACAACGAGAACAAACAGACTATTTATCATTTTCTCTGAAAAACCGTCAATTATTCACTTCCGTAACTAAACAGACATAAAAAAAATTAATATCAACTATATATATTTATTTTATGTTGATTTTTTTTTTATGTACACCAGTACGTATTTATACTTTATACTCATTTTAATAAGTAAAATCACGTCTGGTATTCTGATTGTACTGCGGCAGCCTATACTAGTATTGTCATTTTCGCATAGGGTATAAGATGAAAGCATAGTTAAACCATTATTTTTTGTGATGGTACTTTGAGTTTGTATATACTCAAGTCGTATCAAGAAAACTATTAAAATCATATTTACTCTGAAATATTCTTTCGCGACGTTGAATTATGTACGTAATGTTCAATATTGATTTATCATTCGGAAATTATTACAATTATAATAATAAGAATATAAATAATGACAGAATTTCCATCAAGAAAATATAATCGGTAGAATGAAGCGGCATATAAGTATAGTCAAAATTTATCATGCCAAATATTCTGAGCAAGTTCACAATTTCATCAAACTTTATGTCAAAAATGGTTATTTATTTTATCAAATTAAAGATTCAAAAATTGCTAATTGCTTTTTGACTGATACAATTTTATTTTAAGAAATATAATATGGAAAATTATCATTTTCTCATCATATTTATATTAGTCCATATAAATGTAATTGATTTTTGTATCAAACTAGATACAGAAAATAATACAATATCTTTGATTTTTTAATTTTGTTCTCGCCTGTTACAAAAACGGAACAATGCTTTAGAATAATTAACAATGAATAAAACCCTTGCAAAAATACGTGCACTTAATAGGTTCTATACATGTCTTTTTAATAAAATACAATGTGCTCGTAATATAAAATCATTTTACACGATAAACCGAAATTAATTTCCACATTTTTTTTTTCTCATTTTAAGATAGAAACCGAAGTGATATTGGTTATATCAAGCTAAATTTTTAAAAGTTCATTCCCTTAAACAATTTCTGTAGTTATTAAAATTTTTCCTTAATAATTTTCCACACAGAAAATAAACTGAGAATTCTGGTTGCGTGTATTGTTTTAAAGTAAAAAAAATCGATTTTAAGCGAATATAAAAACCATTATTTTATATCATATGTGTTTAAATATGGACATAAAATTTAAACTTACAAGAGATATGCAAATTAGCTATATTTTAATGGGCCTTAATTATTTAAAACCAATTTTTCAATTTTGTACGAGTATTGTGTATCGATTTAAATTATTTTTTTTTATAAAAAATAAGTTTTAAAACCAAGAACTAGTTTAATAAATGTATTTCAAGTTTTTCTTTTCTTGTATATTATAAGTGCATAAATGCACATATAAATGCTATAAAAAAAAATCAAATTTCCGTATCTCAAGTTGTA
>JANSTX010038075.1:0-13178 GCA_027564355.1 Penthetria funebris | reverse complement strand
AATTCATTCCAGTCTGATATGTTGGTATGTTCCCTAATGACAATTGTGACATTTGGTTTGATAACGATGACTGCATTTGGCCTGCAATATTTTATAATGCATGGAAATCAAATGGGATTTTCAAAAGCATGGGCACAAGGAACGATTGTGATATTTCTACTAATTGTGGTTGGTATAAAATAATTTCTTTTTATTAAAATAAAATAAATATTTTAAACTTTAATTTTTATTTAATTAAAATTTTAGGTTTTGGCATACTTTTTAAATATGTTCCTCATTGTAAAGGCTCATGTTTTTCCATGGTATCGGTAAGTGTTTTTGAAAGCATATAAAAGCTCTAATCATTTTATACATAATTAAAAACGTACGGAAAAGGAAAGAAAGTACAGCTGACTTATATTTTCCGAAAACTGCACAATTTTTAACAATTTAAATACTTGTCACATTTAACCAACTAAAATTTCTTCCTTTAGTTTGTTGCATTCTTTAATTTCACCATCTTATTTTCTTATTGGATACTTCACTAACATATTGTGGAATATATCATATAAAATACTTCACATTTTACAATCAATTTAACCAATGATCGTTTATCAACTACTGATCAAGTTGTTTCATGTAGTAGCCGCGACTGATCATATTGAAATGTGCCAATCACTTTGGTTCTGATAAAATCCCATCGTGAAAAAATTCTCAGGACTAGACTGTAGAATTTAACATCCTAAGCTCTACTTAAGAGTGTCGTACGAACTTTGATACATAATTCATTAATATTTTTTAATGCCAGTAAAATGTTATTCTATATTGTGGATATGTTTTCTGATACTTTGCTTTATCATTCACAAATGTATCATATTTATGTAAATTTAAAGTCCTTGATTAAATGATCTAAATCTCTTTACATAATACCTACAAATTATTTTATGGAAACTCGATGCAACATTGTAATGGTACTTAAAAATTACAACAACAGGTGTATATAATATCTCATTGAAAAATGGGCAAGTGAAGTAAAACGAATGAGAATTCATGTGTGAATGACGAATGACTGAATTGCTTATATTACGAAATTTATAGTAAAATTTTCAAATTGAAAATCTAGACGAATTGTTATACATTATTCAAGGGTAAAATAGGGTGCAATACCAATATACTCTACCTTTTATAAAGAGATGAAGTGCCCGACTACGGCTCCATTAAATAAACAAAACAAAAAATTACAATATTCAGTTTATTTAGAGTTATTTAAATGGAACTCATACCAATCTCATTTCCATCATGAATATAGGAAGACAATGTGGGTGAAATTATGAATTTAATATATTATGTTCTTTGATTTAAATGAAAATAATAATAATAATAATATTAAGAAGAATAAGAATAATATTAACAATGCCCATTTATTTGTGTAACATAATAACCAATGAGAATGAGGATGCTATTGTCAATATTAGACGGAATTTGATTTATTCCAAAATTTTCATACACAATGGTGAAGTAATAAAGGCTGGTAAAATATCTTGAAAGGCTATCGAAAGAATGAATAGGTTTATATAAAGTAACTATGCATGTTAGATATGGCAATTTGGACATCATAGTGCCGTTCTATGGAACTAATGTAGCCTAATGTTTGAAAAAAAGGATACTAATTTTATTCCCATTCACTAACTCTCGCCCTAATTCATATTTCATTTTATTCAAATTAAATTACATCCAGTCATTGTACTTATAGTCACATTTGAGTTAAATAAAACCTTAATAGATGTCGATGACTTGGTGAGGTTTGTCCCATTCTAGTAACAATCAGAAATTAACACCTTTATGAAATAATTTTTGTTTGACCGCAGTAGTGATGAGATAGTTAAGCACCATATGTTCAAATTGGTTCATGACACATTTCGCCTTATAAGCCTTACTTTTTGAAGCGGATTTATCTGTTTATAAAATTGAATTATAGAGTTATTTGTTCCAAAAACTATGTGACCTCAGTTTTTTTCTACCGTAAGTTATTTATCAAATTTGTGAAACTGTAAATTCACGTTGAACACTAATTAGAAGTATTATTACAACTATGTCAAATTTATAAATTACAACAAGGTTCGTTATTTAACAATCCTGTACAGATATATGCATTTCGACATTTTTTTTCATTATTTTCTTCTTAAATTTGTTGGCCACAAATTCTTATCTACATAAATCTTTTTGAGTAGTTCCTAAAACACTTTACATTACTGTAGTGGATTATAGCAAATAAAACAGAAAAACAAGAATTAAATTGAAATTTAAATTATTGATTACATTCAAGTAGTGAATGCAAAATGTAACTAATACCAAGGATAAGGAAATTTCCTTCCATCGTTCAAATATATAATTACTACTTTAACAAATAAGAAAACTTTTAAAAGTAATGCATTTTTCTCAATTTTCTTGTTTGAAATAAAATTCTTCCTAATTCTCCAAAAACTATTCCATTATACCCCAGTACTTGTAAAATAAACTTTATTTTCAAAAAAAAAATAAATAATCCTTTCAATTTAAAATTGTTTAAATTGCATTTTACTGGAATATCTATGGCAGGCTTGGAATCCTTAAATGTTATTTAAACATTATTTGTATTTAATGTATCGGAGACAACGTTGACGACAACCAACTGTAGTTTAACTTTTAACTTACATTTCAAAGCAAAATAAAATTATTAGTTTTCTTTTTGTTTTTTTTTCCGTTTTCTTTATATCCTCCATTTTAACTCAACGAAAATGTCCTTTTTTTTACATCAAATACTTAATGTCTTACGAACTTTCAATAATATATGTATATAAATTTGGAACATATATATAAACTATGTATAGTCTGCAGCGTCACACGACTTAAGGCAATTTTCCTACAAAAATATTACTTTAGATAAAGTATCCTGATAGAAGTGTTGATTTTCCCTTATAGAACATGAAATCGGTTATATATGATTCTCAAGGAAAAAAAAAAGGAGTAAGAATAAAAATATTTCAATTTTATTTGTCCATTACATTTTATCCTATATAGTAAATTATATACTTAATGTAAAAACTTGTAGGATAATATAATAGACTATTAAAATAATTGTTGTATCCTGCCAAAATAGATACAAATGTAAATTATGATAATTTACAGATGATTATGTATTTTGGCGTTTAATCATCAGTTAAATAATAATCAATTGACATAAGTTTGTTGTTCAGGAAATGCGATGATCTCATAAGACGAATTAAGTTATTTATTATAATTTAAGTTACTGATACTACCTTTACTTCCACGAATTTCAGAGTAAAAATAGGATATATGCCGTATTTGTCTACTGGTAGATATATCAAATCAAATCACCACACCTGAGAATTTATTCAAAACATTTATTTTTTTGTCGACTACAACTTACTTAGAATTCTGAACATCTGCTAAGTATTATGAATTATCATCTATTTCCGAGTGCCTTCCCACATAATACAAACTTTTCATCTCTTTTGATTTTGCATTACATACTCCATCATTCATCAATCAATATTCATTAGGTAATTAATTAATTTTAAAGCTAATCTGTGAAATACGTCTCTATTGTACATGGAAACTAATGGAATAATTTTATGCGTGTAAAATTATTTGACGTTTATGTTGCAGTAAATTATGAAATACAGCACGTAGTTATAGAAAAGTTAGTAAATATGAAAACTTGCTCAATCCACGTAATTTTAATAAGTGAAACTGCCAATATACTATCATTAGATGCACGTGTACATCAGGTATCTAATATATTGCATAATCTTGGTAGTTCAGATGAAAACTATAAAAAAAAAACTTTTATCACATCTATAAAATATAAATAAATGCTTTTAATGTTCTTAATTTTACTGATATTTCAAATGGAAAATATAATTTATATCACATTACTACTAAATCGCATACTTTTTTTTTAAAAAACTCTTTCTACACAACATACTTTTATTCAACTCAACAAACTTTAATTTATATATAGATACCACATACTATTTGCTACGCATACTTATTGTGCTTATGTTCCCAAAATTCGTGTAGCATACTTTTTATGTCAATTCTTTATACACGGCATGCTTTTTATTTGCAATGTCTGATTTACGGTTTTTTATTTACACTCTTTAGTACACATAGTTATTATTTTTATTATTTCTTAACACTTATGTTCTTCTGGGATTTTAGAAAATAATTTATTACGTGTTTTGTAAAATTTAATATTTTTTTATACGTAACATGCTTTTTATTTGAAATATTTGAAAGACTACAGAAGATTCCTTGTTACTTATAATGATTCTGACGCATACGATATTAATTTTATTGTTCTATATACTTCTGTTCGCTTGTATGAAAGTACTCCTTCGGATGCACATGTAATATAACTATTATAGTCATTATGTAGATATGGAATAGAACCTACTTAGGTTCTAATAGGTTCTAATACTACTATTATATTCACGTTCTAATAAGACTATTATTTTTCTGATAAATACCAAAAATAATTTTACTAATTTTATTGTAATTATTGTATGAAAATACTGCTGCGGGTACACCTGTCATATAACTATTATAGTCATTATGTAGATATGGAATAGGACCTACTAAGGATGTAATAGGTTCTAATAATACAATTATATTTACGTTTTAATAAGACTATTATTTTTCTGATAAACACCAAAAATAATTTTACTAAAATAACTAATCAATTAAGTTTTCTGACATAATGCAATAGTTTGTAAAAGTTTTTAACAGATTATTCTTTACATTGTTAGTTTTCTTTTCTTTTTTTGGTTACTATACACACTTTTTCAACACCTCTAATAATAAAAATTATGTGATGAATAACAATCACATAATTTTTTTTTTTTTACTTTACGCATAACGCATACTTTTTCTTTATACTTTTTACTCTGAATATCACGTAATTCATTTTGTTCAACTTATAATTAACAGATTATCGAATTAATTAAGATCAAAATTTGTATAATTGAAACAAGTGTCAGAAGCGTCGCCTGACTATTTCTCAATATTGTTATTCTTTGATTTTGAACAACTATTTTAATACTGGAGTGCATTTTAGAATTTGCATTTGAAATATTATTGCAGAATTGTCTGTGTCAATATTAACACATCTTAAACGGTTTTCACACAACATATTTGTTTTGCCGATATTATCAGTGCTAGGTTGATTTTGAATTCTATTTCAAACTTTCATGAAACTTTTGTCTATGAGAAATTTATCACTGTACATGTTGACTAGTCGCGATATGCTTGAGCATAACTTCTGATAATATGATAATATGATTGAACATAACTTCTGATAATTATAGGTAGTTGTTTTGCAATTTGTAACAGTGATACTTTTATGCCACTAATGACGTATATTTTATCACTAACTACCATTCCGGTTATTCGAGATGGTGGTTAGTAATCAAATAAGTGTTGTATTAAGTTCGGTTTTAGTGTCTATTTTTAGTACCAAAAAAAAAAAAATGATTAGAGTCTGATATGATAAGCGCTAGATGTTTTCAGGCTTTCTGTCGTATTTTTTATTTTTTTCGTTTGACACTACTCTGACGTATTTCAATATTTCTGTGACAAGTATTTTTTTTTTTTTTTTTGGCAATTGCTAGTATATGCTCCTGATACAAATGATTTTATATCTTAATATATATGATACATAAAAAAAATTATATCGAATTGTATTTTATGTAATTAATTTTAGATGGTGGCAATCAAATAGACAAATTCGTTTAATTGTATCAACTTAGCATATTAAAACAAATTAATTGTCAATAATAATAATAAATTTTCAAATTAACTGTAGCAAATATAGGAACATTATCTGTATACGAATGGAATGAATGCCCATTTATACATAACATCTACTATGCACAATTAAATTATTAAAATTAATTTATTAATTAATTAAAATATTATAAAATATACAGAAAACAATTGAAAAAACAAGAACATTATCCCCATGTAATTAGTATATTATAAATTAAATTTAAATATAAATATAAATTGAATTTATTTTAAAATATTTAAAAGCTCAACCCAACCACAAACCAGTAAATTCGTAAAAAAAGGATAATAACTGTTGTACACAAGTATGACATATTATAATAAAATGAATTTTATTTGGATAATATAGGGATGCTGCTACACATATGTGTTACAAGTAGCATTATTAACTCTTAAGACGAGTAGGTAACCTAAGATGTAAGATCCCACATACAAGTTACATATATACGTTCCATTATTATATTATGGTGTGATGGTAACACCATCATCTTCTAATATTTGGCCATCCTCTGGATATACAATATTTTTTGTTGTACAAAAACCATAATATACTATAGGATACATATTATCTATTATATAACAGAGGTTCAGATTCATGTCTATATATATTTACTTCTAACTATACAAAATGAACAAGAAAATATATTATGTGTTTAGGGGTAGTTAAATATAGTTTCTTAAGTTCAAAGTGTTATCTTAATAAAAACAGTATGATGTGTGTACACACATTTAATAAAATTTTGAATATATTGCTGAAAATGTATCCATAAAACATTGAGGTTGCTGCTAGATTCCATTGTATACCATAAACATCCACCTACGTAACTATCTATATATATAGTAAGTACTATGTACTCTATGCTAATATTTTGTACATAGCTGAAATGTAGTTTATGCAAATTTTTGGTAAGCGTTTTTGATGATGATGCTATAAACTATTAAATAATTCCTTTAAAACAATAATGCCACCTCTTCCCATACAATATAATACTATATAAATTGTGTGTCACTCGTATAATACTAGAATTAAATTTTCTAATATTATCAATAATTTTCCCCTTATAGTAATGGCGAACATTATTCACTTATGCTTATATATTATACAGTGTATATAAAATCAACCCCATAATTTATTGTGCATTGGCACAGGAAAATTTAATTTTAACTTAAAATCCATCTTTTATGTAAAATTAATTAATGTTTCTTAAAAAAATATCGACAAAATATAAATCATAGCGATACTATGATTTGTGGCCATTAGCCGTGTAATTTTGGTGTTTCTCAAAGACTTTATGTTTCAAAGGATATTGTTAAAAAACAAGAATTTAACTATAAAATGATCGACGACAGGCTTTGATACCAAATTCTCTGTTTACACGTTCCGCAACTTTCATCGAAATGATGATTGATGAAAATTGGGTCGTGTAAATGGAAAATTTCCTCCGATTATCATCGAATTCGATTTCATTTCGATGAAAGTTGTGGATCGTATAAACGGAGACAACGAATTTAATTTCAACAAGCCGTGGGCAATCTAGTAGTTTTCAAATTTGGCTCATAAGCATATCAAAGATTACGTAGCCGTAAAAAAAAAACAACATTAATATAAATGATACTCGCAATTCGCAAAATAGGCAAGGCTCTCTTTCATGATTAAAGACATAGATCAAGGTACGTTCATATTGTCGAAACTATATTATCTCAGATGAAAAATAATTGCCAATGAATACCCTGGGTTTCAGAATATCACATGGGTTGAAAAGTTCCGGGCCTCACACATACATGACGCTGGCTGTCTTGCATTCACCTCATTTTCATTTAGTACTAACCTTCAAAAGACAGCTGACATTCTATTCATTAGTTTGTGAGTTATTGTGCTGACGCTACTTTTGTTATTTGCAAAACAATGCATCAAAAACAATTTCGTGTTTTTATTTCACACTGCTTCTTGTTATGGGTACTCCGCTCCATCAAAAACAACAATAAAACGTTGGTTTTCTGACTTCAAACGTGGTCGGCACCGATGATTCAGAACGCAGTGGACGCCCAAATGCGATGGTAACACCACAAAACAAAATCCACAAAATCGTTTTGAATGATCGGAAAGTGAAGTTGCGTGAGTTAGCTGACATCGTAAAGATATCAAACGAACGTGTTGGTATTATATTGCATGAGCATTTGTCCATGAGAAAGCTCTGTTCAAAGTGGGTGCCGCGTTTGCAGACTGGCCAAAAACTAAAACATGTTGATGATTCTGAGCAGTGTTTGACCATGTTTAAACGTAGCAAACCGGAATTTTTGCGACGATATGTGACAATGGATGAAACATGGTCCCATAACTTCACTCCGGAAACAAAACGATCGTCATCTGAGTGGACAGAAATTGATGAACCTCATCCAAAACGGGAAATACCATCAACAGTGAATATTATATGGCGTTATTGGAGCGTTTAAAGGCCAAAATAGTAAACAAACGAAAGCATATGGAAAAGAACAAAATTTTGTTTCATCAAGACAACGCACCGTGTCACAAGTCAATCAAAACAAAGGCAAAACTGATTGAACTTTGAGTTGCTCCCGCATCCACCGTATTCTGCAGATATGACTCCCAGCGGCTACTGGTTGTTCGTAGACCACAAAAAAATGCTCGCCGGTAACAAAGTTTGCTCGTATGAAGAGGTTATCGCTCAAACTGAGTCCTATATTGACCGTTCTACAAAAGTGGTATTGACAGATTAGAGCGGAGCTGGAATGATTGTGTTGCTCTTGATGGAGATTTTATTGATGACTAAAGCCAATTTACAACGAAAGAACCTGTGTTTTCTTTGTTAGGCCCGAAAATTTTCAGCCCATGTGTTAGATCAATTTTTTTTTTATTTACAGTTAATAATCATAGTGACACTGTTATACCAGACATAGCCAGCTGTAAAACAGAGTTACAACAATCATGTAATCGATCCTTTTCAAATAACGTACCTCCGTAAATATACAAAATAATTCGATTGTGATTTCTTTACTATTTTTTTTGGTAAGGACATCCATCAGCAACCAAATTTTCATACGATAAATTTTCGATCTGGATTGCTAAACTTAATGGATCATACAAACAAAGATAATACAATTAAATTTAAACTACTTAGTGAACAATATGATTGCCCAATGTTCCATAGATACTGAGCTGCCACTATTATCTCATCTACTAAATGTATCTCCATGGTGAGCTAATTTTAGTGTTTCAAACATCGAAAATTCACATAGTACTTCTGCAATTAAATTCAATGGCAAGCACAATATAAATATCAGCAACCACAAATTATACAGATTAGTCATAACGGCCAAAAATAAGAGCCGTACCACTCTTATTTTTGGCCGTTATGACTAATCTGAACAGATACAAAAGTATCATCTTTTCCAAATATGCTGATGCCGGAAAATTGCAATTTGTTTCAGAATATTTGTTTCAGCATATTTGCACATAGCAATTGTTTTACAGCTGTTTCGTATCTTCATTTTCATTATACATTTAAAATTTCCTTTAGATATTATGTGATGATAACATGGTGATTATATTGAGTCTATCGATGTCGCACCAGATCACAGGGAAATCATTTTTTATGTTCAAAATAAGATCATAAATATATGCCTATTTCATTTTCATTATAAAATCCAATACTATATGAACGCAGATATGGTAAATGCAGTGAAATATAACGTCCATGCTTCAATATAGATTTATAATTAAAATCATAACTTCGATATGTAATTGGGTGCTTACTCTCACTGCTACCCTCGTTGGACAACTTCATGAGAAAAATAAAGAATTAAAAATAATCAATACTTAAAACCTGTAGTAGGCGACAGATTTGACGAACCCGTACACTATGCACACTTCACATCCTTTACATGTAAATATTAATTAATAAAATTACATTACTTTGGTTTCGCATTTGAGTGTCTCAGAAGGTTGGTGCCTAAATACCTAGCAAAATATTTTATTATTGATTTTTATTTCAGTTGACAAACACGTCATTAAAATCATGTTTTCAGCCTCTATTAAATGCCATTAATGAATGACATATGTCGCGGTTGAGATACTGGTGACATCGTCTATAGGTGAGTATGCCTTTAGTACATTTGGTGATAATTGGCTATTTCATTTGTCACCGATGGTGGTTGGTAATTACTAAATTTTATGATGCATTCGTACATTGATCATATGTGTCCACGAGTTTATTTTGAGCCATATATTGACTACACAAATATCTTTATATTTATCATACATAAACCACTAATATTTTATACTAAATATCAACCCTATTTTTTTTTTATTTACTAAATGAAATATAAATTGAATGTCATAAAAGAATAATTTTGCTGACGAAGGACATATGTTTAACGGTAACATTATTGCCAGTATAATATAATAGAGTCAAGAATATTATACTACCCTACATTATTTTTAGTGTGAATACATACAGTAATAATATTATCGTATAGTAGGCCCATAAAAATTTTAATTTGCCCGATGAATCTCTGACGTATGATTAGATAAATTTATTTTAACATTACCTGAAATAATTGCAGCTACGCGTATAGGATATTTATCAAAACATTTAGCTTTAACCATGTGTACTACTCTTTAAAAACTGAAAAAATTACCCTTTTGGGACTCTGTTTAATAACCCTAATTACTGGTACTGGAGTGACCCACCAACAACTAGAGGTTACTCGACTAAATAATACAAGAGTACTAATGACGCACATTCTGATCATATTCAATTTATTGTCGTAACACCTACTTGTACGCAGATCAAGGCTCGACTGATCATTGTTATAATATATGGAAATATGAAATAGCATTCCTAGCGTTTGTGTAAAGGTATATGCTATCAAACTGCATATTGGTCATATTCAAGAAGATCACTGCCACGGAGGACCTTCAATTATACGACCCCAAATTATACGAAACAAAGTTCCTTGAGCGACACTCACATGTACCCAATCTAGCTGAAGAAGTAATTAAGGATATTTACTCAATTGCAATTATATTATAATTGGCGGAAAAACTTACACATAACTGCCCGCAGAAACTTACACATAACTGCTCGTAAATACTTACACAGTTGACAACTTATATTCAATTGTAGTACAATGGGTGCCGGGCCATAGGGTAATTGCTGGAAAAAAAAATAACGATCGAAAGATTTTTATATCAAATTATTTGATCTAAACCAATGACAAATAATGGGATAATTAGTTTTATATTATCTGAGATGATAGTGACAAAATTCAGTTTACTAAATCGACTTAACAGTGTTATTAGCGATCAAGTGATGTTTTCATAATAATATATTACTATGTTCCTTATGGAGGGCGACACCTGAATAAAAAAAAAAAATTATATTCCATATTTAGAATACACTGATAACAACAAGTTGAATTTTCTGTGAAAAAGAATTTATAGGGATGGAATTTGAATTAGCGTTTGCCAATTTTAATCAATCGAGATTTGGAAGGATGCGACTAAATGAATTATTTGAAAACATAGCGACAAATAATCAGTGTTAAAATCAATATCTATAGCTGAAGAGATATTATTGATTTTATTGAACTTTTCTTTGGATGGTCATATGCAGCATTTTTAAACGATCTGCTTTCTCACCTCTTGGAAATGGGAATTTTATTCCATTATAATCACACTTGATATGTTATTTTTGAACGTTTAACTTGCAATCATTGTTAATTTAAGTGCTAGGTATTGGCTACGTATTTTACCGTTTACACCATGTCTCTATCTCTAACCGTTTTCGAGAAATTTTTATTTTCGATAATTTTTATTGTGATGAAAATGGTTTCATAAGTTTGTGGATTTATATCAGGACATCATAATGCCCAGAAGATCTATTTTATTTAAAATGCAAATATCTCGGAAACGGTTATAGATAGAGGTTTCGTTTCTGAGGATGAAAGATGTAGAATGTCGTTGCGTATCTTTTGTAGTTAAAAGCGATGCTGACATCCTATTAATAGCACAAGTTTTTTTGTTTTTTTTTTCTAATTGTTGTAGCGGAATATCTGACATATGTGTATTAAAATGTAGTAGGCATTACTATGTATTTTACCGTTTACGCCATGTCTCTATCTTTAACCGTTTTCGAGAATAATCAATTTTTGTTTTGATCAAAAGCGTTGGTACATTTCATAGGTTTGTGGATTTGTATCAGGACATCATAATGTTCAGAAAATCTATTTTATTTAAAATCATATCTCGGAAACGGTTACAGATAGAGATTTCGTAACCACTTCGAACCTGACTAGTTTCAGTCATGAAAAATGTAAAGCTGTTTTTGATATTGTTGTTGTTTTGTTGTCTAGTCGTTGTTGTTTTAGTAGCTTCGTTTTTGGCTACTGTTGTTGTCTGGCTTTGCAGTTTGCCTGCAGTTGTTTGTTGTTGTTGTTGTTACTGCTGTTGTCGTCGTTGTACTTATTATTAACACTTCTGGCTTACTCACAAATTATTTATTTAAATGACTGATGAAAATGCGTTCATAAGTCATTTAAATAAATAATTCCACAATTAACTAATACACTGACAATAAGAATACTTCAAGGATGATGTAGATAACATTTGAGAAATTTAAAATTTCTGTGGACATTCTGTACAAAGTAATTTTTATATCATTTTCATAAATTCCAATTGCAGACGTAAATTGTAAATTTACAGAATTTTATTATGGCAAATTTCGCCGATTTACTTTACTTCCTTCCTTCTACAAATGGATGATGATTTTGTTAATTTCGTCAAGTATTCATAAATTATTGTATAATTTATAATTATATACTGAAAATGCCCTTAGAATATCTGGAATAGAATGTTTTGCAATAAATTTATATAAAGAATGCAATTACGTTAGGAATTTTCACTTAACTTTAATTTGTTCTATACATTCGTTCTTTGATTTTAAAATTCAAGCCAAATTAAATGCATATTATAATGTGATGTGACATGATTTTTTTTTTATTTTAATTTTTGTTACACGAACTAAAAAAAATATGAAAAATATTATCCTTCTTTAATTTAATGGGACAAAAAAAAATCCAATTTCATTTATTTTTAACATAAATTTTCTAATTTTTTTACAAATGAAAATTCGACATTAAAAGCATTACTCACTCAAAACTCAATAAAGCACTTTTTTCTTTTGCTTCTTTTAAAAAAAGGAAAAATTTCAATTAATACTAAATATGTGTGTACTTGTACATACTTCTTCTTTTGATAAAATATTTACACTTAAGGATTATATTTCCAACTTCAATCAATGCGATGTTCTGCTTAAGTCCTTGACAAATAC
>JANSTX010038053.1:0-13179 GCA_027564355.1 Penthetria funebris | reverse complement strand
AAAATTTAATATTTAGATTTTATTATAAATATTTTATTACTTAGTTACTATTTAATAAATTTAAAGTAATGGCATTTAGAAATTTAAGATTTAAATGGAAAAAACAACCCACAATTCTCAAACAAATGGTCGCTCCACATACCAACAGATATATCTTTCAAAGACAATTTATTAGATTTTATTCTTTTAACTTAATTGACATAAATACTATAAATTTTAATATCGATATAATTGAAGTACATAATGCCAATAAACACTTATATAATCTGTCACGACAATTGTCCGACAATGTATTATCAACTTTGAAAGTTATCAGTGCATATATACAAGACCACTCCTATATGCATTTTTAAATAAACAAAAAATTAAGGCAGTTGCCTTACCGGTACTTATCGGTACTATTACTTGATACATGATAATTTCTTATACATTAGCATCGTTTAAAATCAATACTTAATAATGTATAGATAGATCGAAAACTTTACAATATTTAATAAAACACAAACATGTTTCAAGGCATTTTTGTGACTATACATATTTTGTTTCTAACTCTCTTCTTTCTACTTCTTAAATTATGTAAAAAATATCATCAATACAATTGATTTGTTTCTTTATTTTATTGAGCCGCATTTTTTTACTGATATTTTTTCAAAATATTTATCTTTAATTTTAACTCATTTAATTTATTTATTCATACGTGATGTATGTTTTAAATGTTTCAATTTAATATACAAAGAGATATACTCCAGTCTCAATTTTATAATTTTTAAAAATAATTTTATATTTGTTAGTAAATTATTTGATGGTCAATAAATTAAAATTAAATCAGTATATTTATAATAATCATATATTTTATTGGAAGAATGGATTTTTTAAATTTGTATTTGATGTGGTTTTTGTTGTACAAAGTACTTGTCGTTCCAAATGAAAATCATATCGCAATGTATCAGATAGTGTAGGAACAATATTGATTTTTGGCATCTGAAATATATAAAAAAACAAACAATATTTATATTAATGATAACTTTAATCTGTACGTCGTGTAGGACGGCAATATGATGTTAATTTTCAATATACATGTAATAACACATGTCCATAATAATTGGCATAACATGTGATCATGATTTTGGTGGTACAAGGAGGTAAATAAATGGAGATTGAGCAACATTTAAATGATAGTCGACCACTCCATTCACCACCATGAGTACATGATGGCATAAAAAAAATAGTTCCCTAATTTCCCTATGGTAACCCATTTAATAATTTAAAGAATCGAATATGTCCGATGGACATCTAAATCTCACTATAGGTCAATTAATTGATTTAAATAGTGTTCTTCAAAAAAATTACGAATAGTCAGCCATCTAGAAACAAACACAGCTAATCCTTACGTCAATATTACATACTTTTCTTGAATATCAATTATTATTTTAATTCTTCATTGTGCTATGTCAATCAAGTACATAGATTTCCTACAAAATTTGCATATAAATTTTGTGTTATTTAATTGTTGCGTTTCAAATTATTCATCCGGGATATATACGAGTATTAATCGATGTGATTGACATTTTCGTTCATAATTAAACAGCTCTGTTAAATGTTAAATTTGTGAGACACAAATTTGCTAAAATCAAATAAATTATCAAACCAAAATTACCTCAAATGTTTCTTTATTTAAATTCGGATTCAAGATAAATGGTATTCCTTCGATTTCAGAATGTGTTCCATTTAATGTTCCACTATTTGGTGATGGGATTTTTGGCACAGAAATATTATTTGTTAAGATGTTCTTAATTGTTCTAGTTTGATAAGATGTTCTTAATTGTTCATAATTATGTTGTTCAATTTTATTCATTTCTGGAAGCTATAAATAAATATAAATTAATATACACACGAAAAATCGTAAATTTATTTATTAACAAATGAACAAACATACGGGACATGGTGGCTTTAATTTAATATTTAAATAATGTATAGAATTTTCAAGATCATTAATTGTTCCATTTGTTTTATTAGAAGAAAATGATGGTACCAGTGGTGGTGGTCGATGTGCTACTGAACCTAATTTGTAACAAATTACAATTCCATTTATTTCACTGTAAAAACAAAAATAATAAATTATTTATTTATAATAAAGGTCTCTCTCTCTCTCTCTCGCCCTCCCTTCGTTTACCCACCCAGCTAATAAAAACCCAGACGGTGCCGATCTAATTTTTGAACATAAAATAATATCGGTAACAGCATTGGCAACAGCACCACGTTTTGATAATTTATATGTAATTTGACGTTTACGCCATGCTTTCTGTTCAGAATCAGCCGTCCTGGATAATAATGAAAAACCTTCTGGTGGATGTTCACGTTCTGCAATCACTCTACGAAAATATCAACAATAATAAGTATGTAAATGATGTTAATTAATAAATAACAACTCAATATTTATTTTCAATTTTTATTTACTTTAATGTTTCTACAATGTATTCGGGTAATCCTTCACTTTTTGATAAGCACAAATAACGTCCGGTACGTTTACCAAATAAAATATTCGTTTCACGCCACAAATCAGCATCTGCATCTTGATCATATGTTCGATGAATTGGTGAGAAATTTTTTGGACATCTGAAATTTTCAACAAAAAATAAAATATTTTTTATATAATTTAGTGGTAAAACAACTCAACGTCATGAACATGTGATCGTTCATCTGATAAGAATTTTTTGAAATAATATGGGTTATACTGGTATATGCTGAGACCATGTAGAATTGGGAAGATTATTAGCGGTTACCAGCGCATTGCGACAAAAAAACCTATTGTGCACAAATAAAGAGAATTGCATAACAAAGATTCGTTTATCTTTAAGACGATTGAAAAAGTACTAGACGATTACATCAAGACCAACGGTCATTAAAAATGTCTATCTAAAGAACACTATTGAACTGAATGACATTGCTGAAACCACTGTAAGACTGATGATTTGTGGCGAATTATTTTTAGAAAATATTAGTTGTGACAAAATGCAAGTAATAGAAACCTTTATCACTGGTTAGTTAGCGGATCATGGACTGGATTGCTATCTCTATTAAGCTCTTTCGGAAATTAGCTCGACATATTCATCGCATATACAAGATTGTTCTTAGATTAAAAGTACCGGTTCAGTGATTATCTTGATTATTTTGATTTCGAATCAGCTCACAGGACAGATATTCGCAGAAAAGCCATACATTTTCTTATCTAGGGTAAACGTCGCTAATATTATTCACACAGATTGCCAACGATTGAAATGGATCAATACGATCAAGAAAATACGATAAAGTGGAATGGTAAATTCATTGAGTTAAAAGGGAACTACAATAGAAGACCGGACCAAATCAGCAGTCTAATTATCATTCATTAATTCATGAATAACTAGAAAAAATATCTTACAATCGTATTCATAATTTTTATGTCAGCACATTTGAGTCCACTACATGAATCAGCCCCGTCTAAACTTTTGCTACAAATTTTAGATTAGAAAATTGTAGTCACGAGTGAATTATTGACATATTTTTATTCACCATTGCTGCACAATTTTGAAAATATTAATCTCTAAATGCAAGTACCTAATTATTTTTACTTCAATTATCGGCACATAGATAAGCTATTACAGAACTGAATATAAGTAATTACAAAAAAAAAAATATTTCTTATCATTATTTTAAGTACGTTAACAATCCAATTTTGCATAAGTCAGATATTATCAAATTTTATCAGTACTTTTTTATTCTGATTAAAAATGTACTTATTATTGAATAAGCAACAAAAAGCAGACAACATATACAAACAAATGTAATTCAGAATCATGACGAACAGAGCAATCGACTAAAATATAGGACTCCAAAGCTTACTCAACCCATTACACCCTGAATTTAGGTCAATAGGGACATTTACCTATCAATTTTTCAAATTAGAATGGAAACCATAAGTGGACAGTTTTGATAATAATGTTCACATCCCAGAACTCGTGTTCAAAAGCTGTCGGGTGCAGTCACCCGTGTCTCACCAAACATGCACGCAACCTTGTACTACAGACTTCAGTGAAATAAATCATACTGTCTCCAATTGTTCACCTAGTCCAAAAATTGTGTTCATTACGATCCTGAATAAGTTAGATTCAAACATTTAATACCTTCCATATTATTTGGCTACTTGCACAGATGCGGTGTATTGATAATAAACCGCAAAGTTATGCAGTACTTTGAGTTGTCGACTATAATCGAGGTTGCTGTACTTTCACTCGGTAACTTGATCATATTCGATCGATATATGTTAGTAAAATGGCGCATAATCAAGGGTCAAAAGATGGCGTTAATGTCGTGTATACTGTTTTATACATCACTCTATTGAAATATTCAAATGTATAACTACTTTCCAGTTTCCAAATTTCACGTGAAGGTTAAGATGATGTAATATTGCAGTAGGTTTTTTAAGTGATACACAGTTTGTTACGTTTGTTATACTGCAAATATTTGAATCATATGATCCGAAATAGTTATTTTAAATACCATTATCTGTGAGTTTATACTTCTAAATAGATTTGTGTACCTCTTGTGAATACTTAGGTTTCATATGTTTTGTTTTGAAATTCTTAGCGATAAGCGACAAATTTTGTAAAGAAATTAATAGATTATAATGCTTTATACAATCATGCAAAAAGTATATAAACAAGCAAATATGTGAGTACATAAATAATAATAATTCATGTACTCGTCATATACATGTAGATAATAGTCAGTTGTGCTAAGTGTGATACTTAAAATTATAAAATGGTTTTAAAAATAAAATACCTTCCACCATACCCTTGCATTCCGTAAGTGATTCATTGTGGTATTTTTAACAAAACCAAAATATTATTAATATTAGTACAAGTAAAGAAACAAATAACCAATCGTTGATGAGTATACATGTAGATATGTGTATTGATTACAGTAGTGGATTATAAGATTAATCAAATAATAAGTGATACATAATTACGAACTTTAGTAATTCACTTTGTTAAGGTCAAAATGTTTACGTAGTCAGCAATATACTATAATTTAGTGAAAGTGGTTAAGGCACTTGTATCTCACGTAGAGGATCCGGGTTCAATTCCCGGTTTATGATTTGAATTGCTATCGGTGATGCTATCACCTTTGTTCAGTGATATAAAATGAATGGCCATATGTGGACGCTGTGCGATTTTAACGCAAAGGCTACTGTCCTTATGTCATTTGCCAATAAATGTACTACGAATAAAATATGATCATCATGTATCTGTCATTAGCTGTATGCTATTTAATATACTCACAATATAAGTTACATTATTGCACAATTGTAATTGTGATATCATTTCTTGTTGTGATGGTGATGTTTCTGTTTAAACTATGTACACAGCCATGGCTTTGTAACGTGTAATGGTTCAATACACGAAACATTTTATTCACTCGTAAATGCTGTTAGACCTGATGAACAATATAGCTGGTTGCTATTTTAACAGTTATTCATTAATAGTCATTTCTGAGAATTATGCAAAAAAAATATAAGCGAAGTGGCGAAACTGTTTTGTACCTCCGATGACCATTGGAAGTAGAGTTTAAAATTACCATCATAAAATTAAACTCAGCTAAAATAGTAACTGCTATATCGCGGTTGGTCACCTATTTCGAAACTAATACAGATGGATTGATTAAAATCCATAAATACATAAAACGTCATAAACGTAAATATTTTAAAACAAACCGGACACAATACGTAGCAAATTCAAATAACACAAGAAAAATTTATTATCTGTGGTTACAAAACAGAAAATGTCCAGTAATGGCTGTTTGATCTGAAATGATTTTTTCAGCATGCAGATAATTGAGAGGAGGCTGCGACTACACAAATATTTCAAAATTCTGCTTCAACTCTATGGTGAAATAAGATACGCATTACAATATCTAAATTGCGGTCAGTCGTGGTGATAATATTGCACCAGAATTACTAAAAGTGGACTTGAACAACATCACACATCACATCTGTATTATATTATCGGTGGTATATGGTTATCCAATTATATTCTGACCGAATGTAAAACGGAGCTGATAATCAAGATAACCGAAGAACAACTTGTGTATGTGTACATAAACAAGATTGTTGAAAAAATGTATACACGATAGGATAACAGTTCAGTCTTGAAACATTTGCAAGGAACATAGCCGTTGTTTTAGACCGGTAGAATTGTGCACGAATTACATTAACTCATTATTAATTTTAATCGGACAATTTTGATCGAATCACAACATCTGTATATAATATTTTGTTCGACTTTAAGCAGGCGATCTGCAGTATTGATCATGTTATGCTGTACAACAATTATTGAAAGCAATCAATAACCGTTTAAATTGATGTACAATACATGATCCGCAGTCTTTATCGTGAAATACATAATTTTGTATTATGGAAATATTGATGATGTATTTAATGTACATTCAGGTGTTAAGTAGGGATGTCCTTTTGTGTCACCACTCTTGGAGTTATGAAAAAGGTGAACAACGAATCATATATGGTATAAGAGATGTGATGTAACCAATCGACTTGACAATTTTTGATTTTGCCGTCAACATATGTTTGGTGACACAAACAGAGACGTATATGCGGCTGAAACTGAAGTGTCTAGTGAAGCATATACAGATACGCATAAATGTTTCTACAGATGAAACTAATGAAAATTGGTTTGTCGATGGCCATTTTGAAGTGGATAATACAATAATAGACGCGAGGTAGAAAATTTTCAGTATTTGATAAGAGATGGTGGTGCTGAAAAGGATGTCGAACCAGCGGGATGTGGTGTCAGTTGACACAAATTTCTCATAAACTCAAATTGTGTACATTTAAGTCAAATTATTATTTATCGGTACGATGTATGGCAACAAGATTTGTAAAGTGTCGAATATCATTGTGTCACAATTCCAAGTTTTGTCGGATTTTGTAGCGATGGACACGATTTTTTGCAGAAGAAAATGGAATTGGATCGAATATACAGCGAGGCGTCTGGGGGTCAATGATATCGCAAGAAATACGTTGGACTGGAATCCACAGGTTAGTAGAACGACCTGGTCAACTAAAGTTACCTGGTGTAGAATTGCCATTAAATAGGATGATAGAAATACGTTGGACTGGAATCCACAGGTTAGTAGAACGACCTGGTCAACTAAAGTTACCTGGTGCAGAGTTGCCATTAAATAGGATGATACAAGTGATCTAGATTAAATAACGAAGCTGCTGGCTAGAAATCATGAACAATGATGGATATTCGTTGATGGACTATGTTGTTACGTGGAGTCAATGTAGATAAAATGATGATGATGACAAAATTCAAGTATTACAAAAGTAACTTAGGTGACATAAAGGTAAAGATGATGATGGTAATTACGATTATGACAACAGAAGGTAAATAACAAAACAACCACATAGGTATATCACATGTACACGAAACCGGATGTTTCATAATAAGTGGGATTTTAATTTTTTTTTGTTCATTTATTTGCCAACTAAAGTTACAAATGTTTTAGAGGCAAATTCTGTAATGTTTCTCATGAACTTCATTACTATATTTATTTCATTATTATCTTCTGAGGTGATTCATTTGATAAAATCGCAGGTACTTGTAATTTCAGTAAAAAAAAAAAAAGCAAAGTCAATAAACTATTAAATATTATTCAATATCATCGATTTAAATGACTTTAATTACAGTAAAAAAAATTAAAATTAATATACTTTTTAATTGACAAATGAGGTCAGTTTTTAGTATGTTAAATTTAGATTTTTCTTTAAATTATTCACAATTTAATCACAAGTCAAACATTATCTGGTTTTGTATTTTTTTTTTCTTCCATTGAAGGAAAGGTTATTTATTTATTATTTAATGATAATCGATTTTCTTCAACTTTTATTGTACAGTTTATCAAATGGAAAATAATTTTATAAGAAAAACTTACTTACTTTTCATAATCTTCAACAATTTGTAATGAAGTAATGGGTCGATTGTCCGGCAACACATTCATAATTAAATTTTTAACATTTTTATTTCTAGACATTTTTTGTTTTTGTCTTATTATAACTTTGAAATAATAGAGCAAAAAACAAACACTTTTTTTTTATTAAATAAACAAAATTAATTCCTATATTATGTACCTGTTTTTTGGCTATTTTTAAAATTTTCAAAACATCAAAAATAATAAAATACTTTTTTTGATTAAAAGTAACCAATCATTTCATTATTAAACAAAACACTAAGAAATAAGAAAAGGTAAAAAATCAATATTTAATTATGTAATTACATTTACTATGCAGTTAATAATAAAATAAATATAAATAATACTAAAAAGTAGAAAATGTTAAGTAAATGAATAGAACTTTATTTTTTCTTTTATTTTTATTTTGCCTTTACGTTTGCACTTCTTTGTATTTATTTATTTAAAGATAAAGTACATATAATAAAGTCTTGAAATAGGTCTCGATCTCGACGTTGTCGTTCTCTTCGTCACAAAAAAGACTTATTGGGAAAATTACTTTACTGAATATTTAATTAAAGTTTTTAGCACAAAACAATTAAAATTTTGTTTTCTTCTGTTGGAAAACACAAAGAAATAATTCATTTTTAATGTAGTAAAAAAAGGAAAAAAGAAAAACATAAGACAAGACCATCGACAAACAACCGGGGGACAATGCAAACGGCAACGGGTAAGGGTTACGGTACGGTACATCATTTCTTTGGTATAAGATTATACACATAAATTCATTAATTATTTATTTGAATGAATCATAATTCACAAATAAATATTTATGGACATTTTTATTGTCTAATTTAATGAAATGATATTTTTTTTCTTTTATTTTGAGTATTTTATAAAAAAAAAATCATAAAACATTGATTTATGATTAATAGTTGGTTTTTTTGAAAATTAAACGACCATTATTACCACATATATAATATAATTAAATATTAATGAATAAATAAATCATTAGACACTTGTATTTACCATTAAATTTAATTTAAAATTAAATGATTGCCAATTTATTTTGTTTTAACTTTAGAAAAGTTACATTTTTCATACACACAAAACAAAACTTCAAATAACAAAAAAAAAAAAAAAAAATATGACAGTTCACCTTTTATCATCACTCAAATTATTGGTAATTACTGTGTGTTTGTTGCGACATCTATGTGTGAAAGAAAATTCATAATGTATGGTTTGAAACATTTAAAAATAGGAATGTATTTTAAATTGAATTTTGTTTTAAAAAATAACAAATTTATTTCACCTGATCATTTATTACTACACCCATTACGATTAAGAGATTTTTATTTATAGGTTTCCGAAATGTAATAAACTTTGCTGACGATTAATAATAACATTAAACCTTATTGTAATGTACCTTGTTTCGGAAAGTTATAGGATAGTCTGAGTTAGGATCAATCACAAAATTGTATATTGAATATCCGACCAATAGTTTGCAATACCTCGCCATGATAGTCATCACGAACATAGTTTAATACATCCATTCAAACACAATGTAGAATTTAGCATCGTAAAAGGCTTGGTGATATTTTTTATGCACATTTAGGTGTAAAACAATGTTTTATATTATCGCCAATATTATTACTGCTCGTCCGGGATATGAGGCTGAAATGAGTGAATTTGTGAAACGAAAAGAATGGATTTGGATTGTTCATACACTGAAGCGACCAGTCGCAATTATATTGCGTAAGTATATTGCCTTTTAATCTGATTACGCATTACTGACACTATAATGTGATAAAAACTTAATAATAAGAGAAAATCTTGATTTATTTATTATATGATTAGAAATATATAATAATTTAAATTTTCCTTAAAATACGCAACACTGAAATCCTTCTGGACAATCTGTAGCATCCCGTTTCAATTCTTTTAAGAGGCATGTAACTTTTGGTGCACATAAACCAGAGAGTTCAAAACATGTTTTTGCTAAAAAAAAAAAAAGAAAATAATAATTATATTAAAGTTCTTGGATAAATCTATCAATCCTTTTATTGTTTTAGGAGTTATATCAATAAATACACTCTTCGCAAAGTGTTCATAGATTTTTAATAAACACTGATCTCTCATACTGGTTAGATCTTATGCGTAATAGATTCACAACAAAACCGCGTCGACATGATACTTTTTCATTGATTGATTTTTGTGGATTTTAGTTAATCCTTTTTAGTATTCGATCAAATTATAAATAAAACACACTTCTTTAAATATTTATTGTAAAAGTATTTATGATTAAATTTATATAATTACCTTCAGCAATAGCTGTATATACAGTAAATAATATAACAAACAATAAAATAATTTTTGAAACAGTCATATTTCTGAATCTCCTAAAATATACTGCGATAAATTTAAAAACCTGATTAACTGAACTTAAAGATTACAAAATCAACTGGTGACTATTTCGTCTTAAGAAGTTTCTTATCTCTTTATACAAAATTGATGTGACAAAAATTCTTAATATTAAATATGTAAATTAAAAAAACAATAATAAATTTTGCATAAAATACATTAAATTATGAATATGACGAATATTTTATATAGCAGATATCGGAAAAGATTAAAAACTAGTTAAAAAATAAGTAATTATATAAAGTCAACTCAGCCCACATTATAAAACATTGCTGCTACTTTCGTATGTAAAATTTTCTATTAATAGACTTTTTTCTCTATTATTCCAAAGAACTTGACTCCTCATACACATAAATACAGAAGTTTAATGGGTACATCATATACGAGTAAGGTTGTCTTTAATCAGAGCTCATAGTTTGAGATTTGGAACAAATCTAAAAACTGAAAGTAGTTTCAAAAATTGAACAAGTTTATTAAAAAAAAATTCTTTGTAATCTTGTAAAGTAATGATTCAAATTCAAATTCAAAAAATCCTTTATTGTATGAAATATAATACAGTTACAGTAGTATATGGTATGTATAGAGGTTACAGCGCATCGGTCCCATATGCTTATTGTATGCTTAGTGATCATATCATTAAGTTTTATTGATTAAATGTAATGGTGATACAACTACTTATATAATTGTCTTCAGTATTTCACAAACGCTGGATGACTTATAATTAAGCGTGGATCTTCATCAGAACGTCGATGATAATATGTCAAGATATCTGAATTGTTATACAGTCTTCCAGATTCATATAAATGAAGTAAGTTAATTGGGTGTTTGATTTTATGATTTACAGATTCAGCAAATCTAGTTGGACTTCTTCCGCAACGCCTAATCGTTGGATTATCTGAATCTATAATTTTATGTAAATATTTTACAGCTTGTTTAACCAAAATACGGTCAATTCTTTCGATGACGGCAGCACGATATATTCGACGATTGCTGATGTGCCTATATTCTTGGTCTACGACCTCCAGTTATTACAAATAAAAAAGAACTTTACGTTCTATTCTTTTTATTTGGTATGACGATATTGAGGACCACGCGATTATAAATTATTAGAAGCTTATTAAAAACTAATTAAAACTTATTTCAAACTTTGTAATAATTACTCAATTTAGTGAAAAGTCGACAAATGCTTTATATACTATAATAATGATCAAATTATATATATGTTAGGGATAGTGAATCGAGTAACAGGCTAACGTCTGGAGCTTGCTCAAGCTGTATTTACCTCCTACTGCCAGTGAAATCGCGTGGAGGTGGAATATACTCGATATGATAGTCACACTCCAATCATGAACGTCAGAAATATATATACGCTATGTATACTGTTAAATGCGAGATATATACATCATTTAAAGTGTTATTTACCAACAAAACATTTTTTATCATCAAATCAAATGATATTGAGAGAACAGCAATAAATTTGTTATTAATATGTTTGGTATTGTATCTGTCCATAAATTTGGCCAATAAAAAAGTAATAATATGATAATTATGGTATTTGTATGGTTCTATGAAACAAGTCTATTTTGATAATAATAAAATTTCTGGTTTTTAATAATATTCATCACTTAAAAGCATCTAGTAAAAGATAATATTTTTATTGTATAGATACTGTGTGGAATTGAACTATGAACTATGCAACTAATCGTCATTAAAACGTATATTCAATAATGCAGCTATTCCTAAATGAATATGATCATTGTCATCATCATCATCAACATCATTCGAAGTATGTCTAATCTATCTAGACGATATAATTGTTCACAGAAATACATAAGAAAAATTTGGAAGTCGTAGTGGATAGATTACAACAACAAAATGTCAATTATTCAGACGAAGAGTTGTGTTTCTTGTACAGATTGTATCAGCGGATGGAATTGAAACCGATCCTGATAAAATAAAATGCGTCAAAGAATGACCAGTATCTGAAAATAAACATCAGTAACGATGTTTTCTGATACTATGCACATATTATTGACGCTATGTCAAAGATTTTTCGTCAAAAGCTAAGCCCTTATATCAGTTGACAGAATAAATGGCAAAATATGACTAGTGCATGTCAACATGCATTTTAAGAATTAAAAAGTGTATTAACCACCGCACCAGTAATCTTATACCCACAAATTAATGGGACATTCATCATCGATACAGATGCAAGTCAATCTGATATTGGTGCTATCACAAGTCCAGAATGGCGGAGAAAAAGTTATTTAATATTACAGCAAGACACTTGGTAAAGCTGACAGAAATTATTGCGTAACTATAAAATAATTATTGGGAGTAATAAAGGGAATTGAACATATTAATGTCTATTTATATGGTGAAAAATTTCTTGTCAAGGACAAACAGCTTGTTGAATGGAAAAATTGCAACAATACAATTTTGAAATTCAATATCGGCAAGGTACAAGTCATGGTCAACGCATAAAACAGAAATTATAAATGCAAGAATAATTATTGGAAATGTTCAACAGGAACCAAATTTTCATCCAAAGAACTACAAAAGTTACAATGAGAAGACCCTGAATTTGAATATTTGCAACAGTGGCTTAATAAAGAAAATGGTCCGGGGTGAGATTTCACATTTGAGCCCCACTATTAAAATCGATTGAACACAATGGGATTCTTTAGTAGTAACAGAAGAATTAAAACATCGGATGGTCAGCCTTCAAAAATTCAACTAGATCACTTGTGT
>JANSTX010038042.1:0-13180 GCA_027564355.1 Penthetria funebris | reverse complement strand
GTTAAGTTGTTTATTTTAATTTATTTAATATTAATGTTTTATTTACAGAGATGTTGAACATGCATATTCAGTACCACCACCACCAAATTATGGTAAATTGGGTAATAGTGCATTACCAAAATCTGATTTACCATTAATTACATTGAGTAAATCAACTAGAGATAATTTAGAAGATTTAATGATGGAAGGTGATTTATTAGAAGTATCATTAGATGAAACACAACATTTATGGCGTATTTTAAATGCAGCTAAACCAAGTGTTTCAGATCTCGCTTATATTCATTTTAGATATCAAATTTTGGTAATAAATTATTATTATTTTATTTTTTTATTACCTATTTGATTTATTGTATTATAATTTTTTTTTTATTTCATATTATTACAGCCTCATCCTAACGAAATTCTAGTCAGTAATATAAGAAAACGTCGTTCTGATGATCATTTAACAAATAATAAAAAAACAAATTCAAATCGTTTATCAGATCTCAGTTTTAATAATGCAAAAAATTCAAATAATGAATCAAATACACCGACACCGGGTAAAGTAAAACGTGGTCGTAAAATGAAAGCTGTAAATAAAGACACTAATGTTACTGGCGGTGTTGGCGGTGCTAGTGCTGCTGGCGGTGGCGTTGGTGGTGTTGATGTTGGTGATGAGACTACAAAAAAGAAAAAACGAGGTCGAAAAAGTATGTCAGAAAATCAGGCCATTGTTGCCGTTTCAACGTCAGATGAAGATGAAGAATGTAGTGTTAGTAATTGTTGTCGACCAACAGGTATCTTAAAATCATGTATAATTGTTATTTATTCATTCATTTATGATTATAATCTATTTCTAAGTGTAAATTGATCAGCCTGGGTGTAAATCTTTTTTTTTTTCTTTCAATCTGAACTTTAGAGTATTTTTTTTTATATAAAATGTATAAATCGTTTACTTTTTGTCCTAATGCTTTCGTATCTTTCGTAATAGACTAAATTCATCGGTATAGGACAAATCACCAAATGCCAATTGTATTATTATTAGACAAAATTATCTTTTAAACAATACAAATAAGATAAGTGAAGTTAAAAAAGTGAGAAAGTGATGGTCAACTACGGAACCTATGATCGTGCATATAGACAATATTAGTTAATATATTACGATTTTAAGTGAGTTCACTTCAAAATTAATCCTTTCTTATAAAAGTAGCAGGTTATATTTAAAAAAAAACTAATAAAACAATAATCAAAAGTATAAAGAAAGTGACTACTGACCAAAGTGGGCTGGATCAATAACCGAAAAGGAAAAACAAAATGTTTCATAGACGGAAATAATGAAGATTGGTAATTCTACAACAAGTTCACTTGCGGTCAACAGCAAAGACATAATTGACGTAAAATATTTTTAATATTTAGAAAGTTTTTATTAACAATTAATGATGTTGCCGACTTTAACTTCCACATACAGTATGCTAAATATAGTCTGGTGGTCTTCGCAAAATTTCAAACAATCTACAGTTGTACATCTGTAAAACTAACTGGTGTTTTTATTTTACTGCGAAACTTAGAAGGTAACAATTACGCATCGTGTCACAAATTCAAGTTTTCGTCAATAAATGCCTAATGTGCATACTTCAAATCTTCTGACCAATTACAATATCAAGCGGGAATTTGTGAAGACTGTCAGATCTAGAGATGATAAACACAGGATTGTCATTCGAAGAATGATTTGGAATTGAATCGGCCATACACTGACTCGGCCAGTCGTTGATATTGCAAAATACGCACTTGAATGGAATCCCCAGTGTAATAGAAGAGACACTCGTCCGAAAACAACGTGACGTAGAGCCGTCATTAAGGGATCTAATATCAGTGGTAGTGAACGATTTTGTGTAAACTAAAGTTTGATATATAATTATAAGGCATAAACAAAAGCATATTGTAATTGGTTGTTTGGTTGTGTTGTTTTATTCTGTTAACAGTCCTCTTTGATGTGCCTAATTTTACGTTTATCTTAGACATTATAATCTTAATTAATTACGAATTCAATTATTATCAATAATATAAATAAATAATTATTTTTCCTTTATTTTGTATAGGTCGTGAAGTTGATTGGGTACAATGTGACGGTGGTTGTAATAAATGGTTTCATATGTTTTGCGTTGGATTAGTTAAAAGTCAAATAAAAGCTGATGATGATTTTGTGTGTAGAAAATGTAAAAAATAATTATTATTTTTAATTTCAAATAACGATTATGATGATAATGATGATGATGATGATGATGATGAGTGTAATTATAAATAGTTTTAAATAAAAAATGAAGCAAAAACAAAAAAAAAATGAAGCAAAAAAAAAAAATGAAGCAAAAAAAAATAAAAGTGGAAAATGCAAAAAAAAGAAAAAAAAGAAAAGTTTCAAAACACACAAAAATTACGAAACAGAGAAGAGATGAACTAAACGATGAAGCAAATAAATTTAAATAAATCATTAAAATTAAATTAATTGTAAAAAAGGTAAGTAAAGTTTCTATTTTATTTAAATATAATTAATAAAATTATATGATAAATGATGTAATTGTAATGGAAATAAATGATTTATTATGTAAAGTTTTCCTATCCAATTAATTATAATTCATTATTTTATTTATAGTTTAATTTAAAGCAATTGCATTCATATTTACTTACAACACACAATAATTTTAATTTACTAAATTAAAACTTTGATGACATTCATTAATTTCTTTTGACTATTTTTTCTTTTTCCTTGAATTAAATAATTTATAAATAAATTTTTTAAATTTTAATTAATTATATTATTACTATTATTATTATTTTTAATGAATTAAATAATTTACACTTTTACGTATTAACGAGAACATATTGAAATTGATTTTTTTAAAAATCGTTAACTCATTTTTTACATAAATAATGCAAACAAATGCACTCAGGATCATTGCTAACAGATCACTGTTTAAACCCTTAAGCCAATTGTATTTTTTTTTTTTTGTTTTTTTATGAAATTTGAACTATATATATATGCATTACATTTGGTGACGACACCATTCTATTATCTAGGTTACTTAATCAATGTTTACCTCCACGCGGTGTCACCGGTAACTCGATCACGATATATTTAAGTTATGGCGTGTGATTGAGCCTTAAAATATTGTGTTAATGTCGTGTCGTGACGACTGGTTGAAAAAATCAACTCAAC
Source organism: Penthetria funebris (assembly GCA_027564355.1). NCBI lineage: Eukaryota > Metazoa > Arthropoda > Insecta > Diptera > Pleciidae > Penthetria > Penthetria funebris. The sequence goes on along the minus strand of JANSTX010038042.1, from coordinate 9,987 downwards.
AATAAACTAGATAGCTGGGGACTTATTTGAAATATTCAAATGTATAACTGGATAATTATGATTGATCCTATATTTTCCAGTGGGCAAATTTCAATTATAGTTATTTCAGTTTACATTTCATGTTACATTTGAAACGGCAAATTAACATAGTATAGCCGCCCTATGCGCCTTCGACGTTCAGATGATGCATTGCATTTGATTTCTCATATTCGATAATACTTTTGGTAAAGGGTGTGGGAAGTTCGTAATGTAAAATGATGTTTTATTATATTATTTTATATTCTACTGTTATAGTACTGTCCCAATTTTAAAAATATTATGAATAATTTTTAATTATAGTAATTTTATTACTTAACTATAAATATGTTTATACGAAATCAAAAGATCACCTAAATATCTCTTTGTTCATGTATCATGTGCATTAGAATATGTTAAATGTAATTCCATTAATTTAGGTTGTAATTTGAATGAAATTAGTGATCGTCATGACCATCAAATCAGTTAGATAGTACCACAATTATAAGAACTAATTGTTCTAAATGTTTACTTTAAGGTGATCACCTTTTAAATCATCAGTTCAATACAGTTCAATTTATTGTACTGAAAATGTTTCAAAAGATTATAATTATAGTTAGTTATTTTCTCTTAAAATTTATCAATATACAAATTTTATACGTAATAATTAAATAAGTCAATATGAATTGTATTAAATTATTGAATAATATAATTAAAATGTAAAATTTTTAATTTATTCGTTTACCACCATTATCGTAATTCTATTAAAAATCATTTGGGGTTTTGATTAATTGTTATACTCTTTTTTTTTCTATATATAAATAGGAAATTCATTGGTCAATATCATTAAGCAAAAAAAAAATCTCCTGAACATCTTAAGACACGTGATTACTATTTAATCATAATCATATCATTTTAGTACTTAGAAATATGACGATATAATATCTACCAAACGCGCTCACAATAACTTTAATTTAAGCCTTTGTATAACAATTGAATTTATTGAAAATCGAACGATAGCCATAACTATCTGCTATTCCATTGATTTTTCTTATCGATAATGCATTTAGTAAAATATGCGGAAATCACTTTATGTAAAATTATGTCTTGTTGAATTGTTCTTTCTAATTTACTGCTATTACTGTTCTAATTTAATAAAAAATATTATGCATAATTTTATTACAAAAATATGTTTGTGCAACATCGCAAGATCAATATGTATCATTGCATACAAGTTCTATTAATTGCGGTGGTTAGTCGTTGTATTTTTGAATGAAAACATTTGACAAATTTGCGGTAATCGTGATCGGAACAGTTTGAGAGTAATAATTATAAGAATTAAATGTAATAATTGTCCTTTTTGATGGATGATCGGTTCAATTTATTCTATGCTGAAAATGATTCACAAGATTATAATTTCTATTTAGTTATTTTCTCTTTAAATTTTTCAATATACAAATTTTATAACTAATAATTAAATAATTCAATGTGAATTTAAATAAAAATATTAAATGATATAATTTACTATGATATCAATTTATTCGTTGTTCACCACAACCTTTCAATGTTTATTTCATTATCGTTGACCCATTTAATTTTTATAAGTAATATTTTGATATTAATTAATAAAGTGTAAAGCACTTTTTTTTTTTTTATATAAATAGTAAATTCATTAATAATTAAATTTTAAAAATGTTAAGTAAGACTCTCGAAAAATTTTACCAAATTTAAAAACAAAAAAAAGTATTCCCTAAGCATCTTAAAACGCATAGTGGTAGGTAGTTATTGTTAATCATAATCATTTTAAGAACCTCACTTGCACTTAGAAATTGATGACATCAGGAAGTGTCTGCATTATCAGTTCTAACTAAGCATAACCGAACCGGGTTGTGCATTTCCAAAATTGGAGACCTATTGACAAAAAAATATTCTTATTGATAGACGCTTAACGATATTCAGGAAATAATGACTTGTTTGACAAGATTTTTTGTTCATATGTTGTCGCTAATTGATCAATTTGACTTTTAAAACACAACTATCATCCACCCCCACCACACCACAATTGGTTTTAATCAAAATTAGTTTCAAATTCTATTGTTACATTCGAAGCCGGGTACATGTTGTGACAGTTTAACTTGTTAACGCTTAGTGTCATCTTAGTCACACTTTTACAGCATTTTAAAGCTAGGAAGAAAGAATTTACCGTTTAGTATTGTAGACACTGCGCTATTAAATCGAAAATCTTTCGTTAAATAAAATTGAATGTAATTACCAAACTGCGCCACTTGAACAATAATAGTGGTTGAAAAAAATTATATAGAAAATTATATTTAATAAACACTTTCTATTATGTTATTACTTTGTTTTTTTTTTTTTATTATTATTATTATTTTTATTTGTTTACTTTTGTTTTTCTCTTTTTATTAAATTTAAATATTAAACTTTAATTAAATAAAATTATAATAAATAATTATAAAAATAATATAAATTTATTTTATGCACTTGTAAATACTGTCAATAATGATTTTTAGAGTAAAATTATTTAAGAAATTATAAGGCTTTAAGATTTTATGATGAAATAAAAAAAAAATAAATAAAAAAATTAATAATTTTGAAGAAAAACAGTCCTTTTTTTATTTTATTATATTTTTTATGCTTAGTATAATTATTTTGTTATATGCTCACCTGGAAAGATCCTCCTTTAACCGATTCACAATTCAATATTAAACCTATTAAACGTGAAAAATGATCGCATAATATAAATACATAATATTACAAAATTAATTCATTCCGTATCATAATCAGTAGTCTGTCTCATACTTTAGCCTAAAATATTATGTAGTCTATATTGGCATTCACAATGTAGAGTTTTGCATCGTGGATGGCTTGATGACATTTTTGATCATCCTACCAATATGTTGTACTAGGTTATGATCAAGGTAAATAGTAAACAGCATGGTATCACGTAAGTTCTAAGCGGTGAACTTGAATATCTTGTCTGCTGACGATTGCGTCCGACATAAGAAATATATAATATCAAATGAGAATTTGTGGATACTGACAGATTGAAATAGAAATGTGAACCGAAGAGAGATGAATTAGGCGATCGCACGGTGATATTGCAAAATACACACATAACTGGATTGCCCAGATTAATAGAAGGCCCGGGTTTGTCCAAAAACAACGTAGCAATGAACCATTATTAAGGAGTCTAGTGCCAGTGGAAGGTGATGGAGCGCAATGAAATTACTGCCTACAGATCGTGTTCATTAACGCGTCCTTCCCCATGGAGTAAAAGTCGAGGAGGAAGGTGATACGAAAATTAAAGTATTAAAAATATAGGTATATATTCACGATTTGTTTGTCGCTATGCAAGTAATTGCAACAAAAAAATGTTAAGACGTTAGAATCAGCAAAGTATCACATTAATACAAAAATTCACTCTTACAACTAAATCTGAAGCCTTAGATCAAGATTGTTAATCTCAAATTACATACAAATATATACTAAAGAGATGGTATCTGTGTGATTGTCAAACAGATGGAGAAAATAGTGAACTACCAAATTAAATAACTAGCACCACTCTATACTGAATTATTCAGATGTAGATGTGCATAACTGTAATTTATTGTAACTTATTTATATCCCAATATATTGTTTTGTTGATGTTTTAGGTTCATTATAGACAAGAATTTAACAATGTTGCTACCCTATAAAACTATCTAAAGTCGAGGTCGAAAATTCTGTGTCTATCCCACCGCGTCTTGGAGTAGAACCCCTGAACCGTGTCAACCAAACTTTGACCAACCTGAATTTCGGGTTTGTTTAGTAGCTCATGAAAGTGCTCAGTCCATCTTTCCATTTGCTGAATCTTAATTGAGTTCAGTTTTAAAGCACTTGTCCGGTTAGTTTGCCGGTAAGTTTCCCTCATTTTGTTCGAACTTGCAGTGGGCAGTGTCAGAACTACAATGTTTCCAATGTTTCTATTCCGCCGTGCACTTTTATTAACTTTTTTGGCAAAGTATCATAACTATTACACATTTCCTGCCTTACATAACCAATACCAAGAACGTTCTCACCGACTTATGGTCTCAATACGCCTGCGACTGTCGCCGAATGTCGTTATATACTAAACGATTCGCCAAATCGCAATATTTATACGTTCAGCCGTGAAATCAAATTTATTTGTGTATTCTTTTATGCGCAAATATGGAACCGCCAAGGTCATGATTACTGTACATTTCCGCAAAAAGTGCTCCATTATTGTTCATATTTAAATACATTGGATATCGGAATACATTGGAATAAAAAATCTACCTACCACAAACTCACCAAATTAGACAAAAATGGTCTTAAAAAACTTCAGTTAAAAGCAATAATAATACTAGAACTGGTACTCGTACGTACTGAAATGAAATAAAATAAGCTGCAGGTGATAATAATAATCATTTTGTGATATTCTCATGTTATTATACTTTCCTGACTTTTGTCCTGCCTTTTCTAAGAATATTAAATATCATCTCCACTGCTTGAATACTGGATTTCATGAACAATTCATTTATACAAAGTTTCCTATTTCAACAGTATTTTCATTGAGTCTGAATGATACCTATGATGTATTATGTCTGAATCAGAATTAATATTTACGATTTACGACATTTCGTTTCTATCCCTTTAGCTCGCCTAGAATATACGTCTGTATAGACATTCTAATATAAGTTTATTGAATTAAATATTGTTTTCGATTTGGACTAATCAATTAATTAAATTTCAACACTTATTTTTATTTGCTATTTATCTTATATATTAAATAATTGAAATATTACTAAATTTAATAAATTATTTCAAAGATCGTCGATCTACATTAATAATATTATTTTGTTGTATTATAACCTTTATGGTGTTTTTTTTTTAAATTTATTTGCTAAATAAACATAAGATTAAATATCGATTACTTTTTATACTCGTAGATTATTCTCATTCTTATTTATGATATTTGAATCAGGAATAATAGAAAATAAAAGAAGAATATGTTAACATTCAGTGTTTTAAAACTTTTTGCTATAATATTTCTTCATCGTATAATTCATGCCAAAAGGTTAATGGGTAAATCAATTTTAAGTTACAAAATAATTCATAAATGTGTTCTGTACTGAAATGTAAAATTAAATAGTTTTTATTCTAAAGGTATAATAAGATGGTTTTTACCAATAGGATGATATTAGCTTGTTAAAAAAACGTTATTCTCGATAAACGATAGGTTATTATCATCTTGTAAGTAATTCTTCAAAATTGAATCTTTCGATTAAACATTTTATTAAAACCGGTACTATGTATTTCATCTAATTCACTGTTACCTGTCCCCTCCTTTCATCCCTAGTTACCCGTCAGACATTGCCATATTTTGTGATCGATTTGTTAGTGAAACAACGTAGAGATTTAGTTGAGTGTTGAATAACCTCGATGTTAGTCGGTCACCCTATTAGTACCATGGTCTGCATCTGTGTATTATTTCAATAAAAAGTCTTCGGACATTATGGTCAATTCTCGTCGGGACAATAAACATAATGTTCTTAAAATGGAGTAAGAACGAGGTAAATATCTTATTAGAATGCATAGTTACTATTTCACTGCATAAATTGAAATATCTCGAGAACAGCTACAAATAAAGCAATGGGTGTCTAAGAATAAAGGACGTACACTATTTTATCGCATCTGATGAACATATCGTCGATGCGGAAAACTCACTGACAGACCATAATTCTTCGCCCATTACTTATTCAAGTAGAATTTCATGATTATGCTCATAAGATGCATTAGGTTTGCACTTGTCATTTTCCTTTGAACGACAACTCGATATCTTCAATGAGGTATTTAAATGTTTGTTCGAAAAACAATTTCTAATATTTATGTTCTCCTGATACATTGATCTGAAAATTATGGTAGTTTTCTTCAGGCTGCCATTCCACTGTCTATGTAGTAGTAGATGGTTTTCAATCCCAATAAAAATTGCTACATTTTTGTGAATTGAAAATAGAATCATCAGACGGTGTTTTTTATGGAAAAATGGAAATATATCGAGAACAGCTATACATAGAGCATGGGTGCCTGAGGAGAAACAACTGATAAACATATCGTCGATGCGAAAAACTCATCGACAGACCATAATTCTCTGATTTCACTAATTACTTATTCAAGTAGAATGTCGTGCTATGTTCATAAGATGCATTAGTCTTGTACACATGTAATGACAAAACATTAAGAGTAATTAAAATACAAAACTGTATGGCATCATTATATCGCCCTTTAATCCACGCAGTATCATTATGGGTGTCAACGAACAACCGCCATTTTTCACGATCTCTAGTCATATCACCTTCACTTAATATACTTCCTTTTAACACATCCTCTTAATATACTTCCTTTTAAATTCTGTAATAGAAATATTTGGTTTGAATTTCTATCGAGGTAATTCACTATGTTTTACAAATAATAACTTAAAAAATATGGCAAAACTTTATAGGGGAGTGGTAAATTAGCTTTGAATTTTTGGAGGCAATAAATTTCAGTAAAGACTTGGAAATTTTGTATAGGAGAGATACAGATATGAAAATAGGAGTCTGAATGTATGACCAAATTTTGTATAATATTGTTTATATTATACTTATTATTCTAAGGCCACACTGGAGCTTGGCTTTACATTTAAGCATTAAACAAACTTTTCGATTTGTAGTGTTCTTAAACATATGATAATAATTCTACCCCAAATTACATAATAACATAAGAGGCATGTTTAGAGTGATATTCATATTAGTCATTGTGTATGAGATTATTTATGTTAGGTAGTATATGAATCTGTAATTTATAATTTCTATTCCATTACCATCATTCTATAATATTGTAAGTTCTGATTAAAAACTCTGTACCGGAGTACAGGTGCGGTAATAGCACCAGGTTGAGCAATCTAATTAGTGGTTTTTCAGTATCATCATATTAACCTTTACCTTATATACGATCAATCATATACGTATTACGACGTTAACCGTTACTAATATTAATATGTAATGCCACCCAATACATTCTTAAAAAGGTATATTTATTTGTCAGAGTAATGCTATCTTCATATGTTCTTTATTATTATAATTTATATAAATTACAATTCAGTTAAACACTCAATAATCATTACTCGTCCATCTTTGCATTTGCATCAACAATTTTTTTACTTCTTGATTTGATTTGCTTTCTAGTTGGAACATTTGGATCATCTATTCCGCGTGAAATGAGTGCTAAATGATCAAAAGAGAAGAAAATAAATCACTTTAGATTATTGAAAATATGTAATAGTCAGAATTAATTTCTGTACGAGAGTCATCCTCATTATGGTCATAAATTCCTTGTTCTTCATCCCTTAAATCATTTACAATTGCATTATGGTATTCCTTAATGCCAATTTCGATTTCAGCTTCACTCTTATCCTGTCCATAGGCAATCATTAATGACTCGATTTTCTTTTTCACAGTATTTAACATCGTTTCCGCTATAAGCATAAAAATAAAGTAATCGAAATCGTTCCAAATGTATTAATAGGTTGGGAATCTATATATAAAGTGTTTTATACCATCTTCCTCATTTGGTGACGGAGGTCTTTTATGTTCATGTTGTGACTGTTGTAAGGATACGAACTTAAGCAAAGGTAATTCTAAATCACTTGTCGGATACGGCATTTTATTTGCTTTATGTTTTTCACCAACGTGTTTCAAAACATTTAAAATATGTTGAAAGGATAATTTAATAAAACAATGGATTTCACCTCTTTTTTTCATATGCTCTTCGCATTCAGATTGTTTTAATTTTTCTTTTTCAATTTTATTTTTTAACTCCACAATATCATTTAATCGTCTGTATAGTTATGGAAAAAAAATTAACTTAATTAGAATTTTATACTATTTGATATTTATTCCTCGCCACTTTATCACTGTCAATGTTTGTGTTTTGTATCCTTTCAATGCATATCAACAAAAATTTTGTCAAAATCTTCATTTCAAAGAAGTATAACTTTACAACATATAAAGCGGACGGTGACAAATAGGGTGGCCAAATATCATCAAGATTAATCACGAAATGTCACCGGGAACTTGATCACGATATATGTAAGTAATGACGTAAGATATTGGCAAAAAAAAATAATGTTATTGTCGTGTTTCTCGATTGACTAAGCAAAAATCTCACCATCAAACTAAGTAACTAGGGATTTATGAACCACTCTATTGCGTAATTTTTTAAATATATAACCTAGGTAATTATAATTATTTCATAGTAGGTAAATTTAAATTATAGTTTTTTTAATTCGCATTTGATGTTAAATGCATATTAGAAACAGCAAAGTAACATCTTAGTGCCATTCACCCATGTGGTGTATAGGTTGAGGTAATGATATAAATCGACCAGAACCGATATTTTGCCTATTTTGCCTTTAAAAAAACGAGATACAGCGAACTTTATTTCAATTTTCATTAAAACAATGGATGGTTAAGAGCGAGGACCTAGATTTACCATTTACATCATAATTTTATTATTACCACAATTACAATAATGCATCCGTCATTACCACAATTATAATAATGTTCTTAATTGGAGTCACATTAGATTGGATGGAAGTATATAGAATTGTGAATATGCGTCCATAAATCACGGATATGATTAATTAATGTACTTACTCTATTTCTTCATCAGTTACATTATATTTTAATGCTTCACGAACAACATGAGCATGATCACTGCTTTCAATACATGCATTTCTTTCATTTTCTTTACCTAATAATTGTTGCTCTAAATGTTTATCATCACGGACCATTTTTTTCATTCTAGAAATATTATTCCAGGTTTATATAAGAAAATTGAAAAGAATATAATAATAACCTCGGATAAATGTCTTGTACCATTGAACAAGATGTAGCATCTTTAACAATTTTTATGGATTTTTCAACATTAAATAGATCATTTTTTAAATCAGTCATACTTTGTGTTTCCCTGTCATATCTATTGGGATTTATGGAGAAATCACTCTGTACAACAATTGGAAACAATAAGAAAAATGAACGAAAATACAAATGTTTCCATATATTAATAATTTACATACATCTCTTCTAACGAGTTGAATAACTTTCTTATTATTCTCTTCAATACAATTACGATGTTCAATTAATGTTTTCATACGAATTCTTATACTATTTCTGGTTTGTTCTTCTAATTGCTTTCAATAGACATAAAAATATTACAATCATAATTATATATATTAAGGAAATCATGAAGAACACCCCACAAAATTATATACAAACATTATATTCCTTTGATAATTGATCCAAATTAGCTAATGCTGGTAGACCTAAATGGACGGTTTTCCTTATAAAACTATCTTGTTCTTGTAAATCATCTTGAAGTTCGGTTAATACAATATCAAAATACAATGAATCCTAGAATTATTCTCTAATTTAGAACATTATATTTTAAATCTACAATTTGAAACTTACATTCGTCATAATATTAATGATTTTTTTATATGCACTATTTATACATCTTATTGCTCTAGTTCTTGTTTGTGAATTTCTTAAACCTAATCGTAATTTTTTTGCAGTTTTATTGTCTTGCAATTCAAATGTATCTTCATATTTTATGCGATCTTGTAATACAGCGAAATTAATCTTAAACATTTTAAATATTATAATAGTAAACATAACAATATAAAGTACAACGGAATTCATATATTGTAGACCTAACTAGACCTAGTAAACATGATATTAATATTTCAATCATGAGATAATAATAAATCGGTATCTATTATCTTATTGTGGCTAATTCAAGATGAAAACGAGGGAAATATAATTGGCATCGCCAATGTAGGCCCTGGGAATTGTTTAACGGATCAAAACATAATATATAAGTATTTATTAAATAGAATTGCAAAATAGCCCA
>JANSTX010038020.1:0-13182 GCA_027564355.1 Penthetria funebris | reverse complement strand
TATATGAAAAGCAATTTATAAGGAAGTTATATCGTCATCATCCTTGAAATATTTCAAAACATATTTAATGCACTTATTGGGGTGTAGAATTATGTTTCCGATATCTATCATCGCTGTTATGAATGAATAAATGTTAAAAAGGATGAATATGCAATTAAAATCATCGCAACCCTTAGATTATAAGTATAGTATAAATGTAAAGAGGTACAATATTTGAATGTAAACTGCCCGCACCTATATTTATACGTATATGTTAGTAAATATCTAAGTAAACAAATGATGGCATTTTTATATTTTATATCATAATTTTTAAATATATTATAATTTAAATAGTTTTCAATTATTCTGCAGACACTGCAGGTTCTGATCTTCAGATTCTAATTATAATTCTTCACAAATTTATGATTATTGTCACGGAGCATTTGTTACTAAAAGTGTAAGGTCCTACTCAGCTTGAAAATTAGCACAATAAGTCATTGCCACTTGACTATTTCTGGTGACGTTTTAGATGTAGGGGTTGCGAAATATTAACTGGATAACTTAAATGGTCAATAATTTGGTAAATGTTTCAGTTATAAAATGCAGAAGTTATAGTGTTCATCATATATACCTTACCTCAAGCTCATACTTATCATTAAGTCGTAAGGAATATTTTCCAATGTAATGTAAATAAAATTTATCGTATATAAATTATCTAAATATTGCAAAATTGCAAGTGATTTTACTTACTTAAATCAATAACTAATAGTATTATATCGATAATCAGTACTCGTTTGTACTATATTTATATATAATAATAAAAGGAATATTTATTGTTTGACTTTGATTAAACATTAAACAATCGATATATATATATATATATATATATATATACAATTGATTCAGAAATTAATACATTTATATTTGTTTGGTGATTTTTCATTGATTAGATGTACCCAATACGATAAGAAATTATTGATAACATTCAAATGCATAGCCGTTAGATGAAAATAAAACTAAATAAATAAATAAAATATACGCGAATGGGACATGTGAAGGTTATAGATTCGATTTAAATCTTACTATATACGAGTATATATACACATTGTATATACCTATTATTATTCATATTTTAATTTTACACACATTAGTCAGTCATAAAAAAAAAGAAATAAAAATCTAAATTACATTCACCCTTTCTGGTTTCCCATAACCCTTGTGATCATAATTAGTAGCATGTGCTTCTTGCAAAACATTACAAAAAAGACGATTCAGGAGCGTGTGATTCCATTAAAAAATACTTTTTAACAGTAGATAAGAATAGTAATTACATTTAAATAGTTTTATTTCTTTTTATATTTGGGGAAAACATAATTTGATTGAACAAGCAAATTATAATGCTTTAATCGCGAGCACTAATTTTGAAATTGAAATATTCGATTCTGAATAGGGAATTAAAAAAACAAATAAAACAAAAACTATTAATTAAATATATTTGTTACTTTTAGCTTCGGCAGATTTTATAATTTTTTTATATTTATAGAACTAAATCTACTCTATACAAAAAATGTTCATCTCCTTTTAAGGAACTAGCGGTTTCCTTTAATGTTACAGATAAACTTGTCATGTCGTATATATTAAGATGATATTTCCAAAGATTTGGCGTATTCTCAAACAATGGGAAGGTTTGTGGTCTTAAAAATCGCGTTTCGTATTCAACAAAGTGTATTTGTCATTTTTAATGAACCACGTACTTTCGGCATCATATAAATTTTGGCAAAAATTTTAATATGTTATTAGGGCTTCATAACTCAAAATGAAGGGAACATTAATTGTTAACTCTTCAAGTTTATGTAGCCATGTTCCAAGAAGCATAAATCTGAATAAATGGCATAACATTACGTCAAATAGATACCGAAAGTAGCATAAAAAATGGAGCTTAGCGCGTGGTAGGTCAAACCCATATGGGAGAAGTCTATAGGTGGCCGTAGCTATCAGACTAATTGTAACTGCTTTGAACCATGCTCTCGGAATAGCACCATTTTATACCGTTATTATTAACTCGACGCTTAGTATCCGCCATTTTGTATCCGAATCTGTAGTTAAATCTGTAAGTTAATCTGGTATTAGGACTTCAAAGCTCAAAATGGTGGGAATATTAACATTTTTTTCAACTCTGCACTGTTCCAATAAGAAAAAATCTGAAAAATTGTAATAACATGACGTCAGCAAGCCACCAAAAATGGCGGCTGAATATCGCATCAAAAATGGCGTCTGATCGCATCAAACGTGGCATACGGAACGAAGGTTTGGTTAAGATACGTGTTGATACACATGAAATAGTTATCGGTTGCAATTGTAGTAAGAATAAAAATTTGTTTATCGTGGAATTATAAGCTACGAATAAGTTACTGTTCTGGAAAATTTCCTCGTCATTAATCTCGGTAGTGGCTTGCGTTTACATTCCAAATTCCTCGGTGCCTCGTCGGTCGCGTTGACAACCAGCCTTTTAAATTTTTCATTTTCTTCATAACCCGTATACTCCTTTAACAGTATGTCAAGAATTTTATTTTATATAATGCTTTCAACAAAGCAAGGTGAATTCTAAATATTTATCATGTCATTTTGGTCCATAACGAACCAACCAATATGCCAGTATACTTTAATTCGCGGAATATAGTAATAATTGACCCATTATATATACCTGTCTGCAAATAATGGAATTTGGTCTATAATCTATGCAGTAATTTCATTAATTTCTAATTGTTAGTGCATACTTCAAATTAACTTTCTGCTGTCCGGTTTATTGGTCCAACAGGGCAAGTAGATGAAGTCTAATAGATCATATCACACATTGATTGAAACATGAGATTAACTTTAACTAATGAAACACGAGATTAATTTTAACTAATGAATTCTTAAATCGAGACCTATCCAGAACTGTTGTTTGTTTTTTTTTCTAATATTTTTCATTACGATAGAATCTGAAACATCAACAGTTTTTATACAAATTGGTTCATATCGAGCATGCATTAAAAGAAGAATTAATGATCTCATTTTATTAAATTGATGTAACTGCTGATTTGAAATAAATGCATAATATACGAGCACTATACATAATAATTAGCATACAAAAAAACACATTGCAAAATTTGTATAGATTTGATATGAATATAATTGTAACAAGAAAGGGTCAGTTGCATTTTTTATCTTCTTAATAGATGTGGAATAGTTTTTTTCCCTTACATATTGAATATTTACAGTTTCCGGGATTATATCAAATTAGAGATGGACATCCTCCGCAATAAAATATTATAAAAGAGAGAAGTCAAAGTCAGAAAACTATGGGTTTTTTTTTATTTTTGTTATTGCCGGTTGTTATTTTCCTATTGTTTGGTTCATATATACGAGTATATACTTGGGAAAGAATATGTCAATGAAGAGGAAATGCTTTAGAAATTTTAACTTTAAGGGTCATTGTTGCTGTTATATATAAAAAAAATAACAAAATAAACTATTGAATTGATCCTCTTGAATTTTTATTGTATGTCTTCAAAAGTATATTTTTTATGACAAATATTAATGTAATTTTATGGAATAAACCAAGTTAACTATAATATTTTAGACTTTTGAAAAAAAATACTCAAATCCGATTATTTCAGTTGGCATTTTACTAAATTTATATATTTATTACATACGGACATTAAAATCAATGATAATTTAAACAGAAATATTATACTTAACTGATTTGTGAACTAAATGCACTAATCTTACTTTCTTATAATGTTGATTACTTGTTAACGGTTACTTTCTTATTTGGTATTGGCGAATGGAGTTTATCGTCTTGAGTTTTCTCAATCTATATATTTAACTTCAAGGTAACTGAAATTTATTGTTACTACAAAACTATGTTACTGTGAACATAATTTTAAAGAAAGTTTACACTCAATGCGGGATGTGCCCAATTTATATTATACAGATTTCGTTAAATGAAATCGTTCACAGGCACCAAATTATAAAGAATTATATTGCTAAGAAGGATAACGGTTACTGATTGGTAAACATTTCTAGGAATAGTGCTCGAATTTCAAAATTATTTACATTCTATTTTTATTATTATTTTATTATAAAATTAATTGAAAATCTAGTCGTCTCTCAGAAACAAAGCGTTATCAATTTTAAAAATTTCATAAAAAGACGTTAGAGATTTTAATGTTGATTTCATTGTTCAGAAGAATGGAATTATGCCACTGGTTAGATCTAAACTAACTGCAATCAGCTGCATATCTTCAAATTCAGAGACCGAAAAGATATTATATAACACCAAAGTCTTTAAACGAAATCTGGAAGCATAAGTTTATGATACGATTACAGATCTAACTCTTGCTTTTAAACTTCAACTATACTATAGATGAAATGAACAAAACTGTGATGACAACTATGCTATAAACAATTATTGACCTATTCTTTGACAAAAGAGACCAATGGAGAATTATATTTCAATTTCTCTTAAGCAGAAAATCACTTCAATTGATTAGAAATGTCATGGAATGTAGACCTTATGACGGAAAGAGAAGCAAATAAACTGGTGACGCCAAGCGCGACAAAATCATACTGCAAATGTGACCGACTATCACCGAGGTTATTACTCAACCAATCTTTACCTTCACACGTTGTCACTGATGATGATGTCATATGCGTTACGTCATGAGCTGAATAGTTGTTCAAACAACATATAGTATTTGTTTCAAAATTCAAGACAATACGAGTATATTTCATTATTGGTTCGGGATACAGGACATCTTCGATCTTTTCGTTATTCGTTTTTCAACATTGGTTTGGAGTATACCATAGATGTTATTCGGTCACTGTAATTAATGACTGGTTGTTTTATGTTCCTTGTTGAATTTCAATTGCTGAAAACTTCCCTTTTCTTTTATCAACAAACATAGCTAGCTCTGATTTACTCAGGTTTCATTAACATATATATAATTATACTATTCAAGCAAATTGCGTTTGATATTCTTTTACGCACAGATATATACACAGTCTAGATTGGTTTCCATCCCGACTACCCATTTTATATTAGAAACATAGACAGCTTTTAACTCTTACATACTCGTGCTTACATCCAGAATTTAACTAAAATTTGTATCAAATTAACGGAAGTTTAATTGTGTTAAATTAACTATCATGATAATTGAGTATATGAAATATAATTTGCAACAACCCTCATTCTGACTGAAATAATAAAAAAGAAGCAACAGAAAGCATATTGAAACAATTTATATACTTGAATTGAAATAAACCATTATAAATGTTGTTGAGTGAGGGTGGCTGCAATATGCCTAAAGTTTATTTTTACACCCTCAAAAAGTCAAAAACGTTGCCCATACACATTCGTTTATGGGGATGATAATGGTGATGATGTTGTATATAATAAACGTAAACATTTTCACGCTTTCTGCATAAACTATAGTTTATTTCTTTAATATTTATTCATGCCATGTTATGAAAATATCAAAGTTACTTTTAAATAATATAAACAGTACAAACCAAAATAACCACCCCTACAATGTGTTGAAAAAATGCTATTATATAATGTAGGAGAAAGTGGTGTATTTCATTCATAAGGCATATCGTTTAGGAATAACTTAATTTTCTGTATTTTGTCAACAGTCAATACATGATCGTAATTTGACGTTGCAATTATATGTACTATTATCTAAACCTTTATGCCGCGAAGGAGCATAGGGCGGCATTACGATGCCAATTTCAAATAACTATAATTGAAATTTGCCAACTGAAAAATATAGGATCAATCATAATTATCCAGTTATACATTTGAATATTTCAATAGAGTGGTGAATAAATAACTAGCTACGTAATCATATATACCACCTACTTCATACACTGTTTAATGAAGAATGTTGCTAATTCAAATGAAATCAATAGTGTATTAACTCCGTTCTCCCTTATTTCACATATCAACTTATTCATTGATTGTACAGTTGTCTTACATTCAAATTAAGGTTTAGCAGAGTTATAAGCTTTGGGGGTTGATAAATTAATATAAGATTGATATCACCATTGTAATTCTTATATAACTTACTAAACTCGTGTTATAATAAATATATTATTTATTTGAGTTGATATAATTTAGTTGTTTTAATGGATGGTATATGATAATAATATGTACATATATGGATTTAAGTCTAATATTACTATTACGATATATACCTAAAGTAATATTAAAATAGATAAAATTTTAGATGTGCAAATTATTAACCGGTTTTACATTTATGCACATGTAAGAATTTCATGGTATAAAATTATGGTAATTTGTTTTGATTTTAATGCCAAAAAGGGATTTCATATTCATGACAGGCAATGACTTTATTAAATTTTTGTTTCCCTTATAAATACAATGAGGGTGTTAAATCTTATGGTTTTCGTTCATTGTGATTTAATATAATTTTATTTATCACGCCGTATTACATGGATGTATATAATATGTATATATGTATATATATATATATACTAGAGCAGGCCTTATATATACCCATTGTAGATATTAAAAACACATAATTAAAAACTCTTGTTATTATTTATTTAATAAATATACATGAGCAGTATTTTTTTCGAGAGAATATTTAAAATTTAATTAAATTAAAAAAAAAAGAAAGTAATTAAAAAAAATTAATTAAAAATATTTAACATAAAAAAATAAATTATATTAAAACAAAGAAATATAATGAATAATAAAAAAATATATTAATATCCTTAGGGTGTCGGTGTGATAAAATGATGAAAAATAATATGAGTTCCTTTTTATTTTGATTTTGTTGTTAAGAACTTACCAATAGTTACGGACATGAGCTGAAAATTAAATATTATTGAGTTAATAAATTACAATTTTTACAATAAAATGTTATTCTTATTTATAAAAAGGATTTTTCAAATTACGAAAAAGATAAGCTTTATCCTTTATTTCCATGTGCAAATTTGTACACGGATTTTTTAAATGAAACAATGGATGAAGTAAAGTTGATGAATGAAATCAAACTACTTAAATAATTTACATACATATAGTGTGAACTGAGAAGTATTATTGAAATTAGTTTTTACAATTTAAATATATAATACAAATATAAAGTAGGAAATATCTGAAGATATAATGAAACTCGTCAAATTTTATCAATAAAAACAAAATCCTTTTCAAAAGAAATACGAGGACAATTCGAAAATCTTCATATAATGACACATATAGTGAATTGTGTTCTCGTTGATCACTTATTTCAGTAAAACTAATAGCAGATCTGGTCGACAAAAAAAAAGCAATAACATAACAAAGAACGGTCATTTGGTAGAAGTAGTAAGATGAGCATTGAAGTGAAGTAATTGCCTAAAGAGTGTGAACAATGACGCTGGTTCGTTGAGACACTCATCGCGAAAATTGTTCCTATAATGAACCCATTTTTGAAATATGTGAGACCTGCGAATTTCATTTTGAGTGCTTGGTCCATAGATTCAGTGACGTTATTTATGATCGTAACTCTCTTAGTATATTTATTATTTTTTATTTGAATAAAAGTACAAAGTTTTCGTTTTCACATATATATCGTTACAGAAATAAACATATTAGTTTGTGTAATTTCTATTCAAGATGTTTCATTTTTTATCAGCAATTTTCGCAAACTTTAGCAAGTTGAATATAGGCAACTAATAGAATCACCATTAATATCAACCAAGAATGTGGTTAAGCCAATAACTCGGGAACTAAAATACAAATTAAAGGACATATATGGACGGCATACAATGTTTTGTCAACTATATTAGAATTAGGCGCTACTATATATTTAAATTAACTATTTAGCTGAATTACAGGATAATACTTCATGATGTAAGAATCGAGTAGGATACTTGTTATCTATAAATACTTGAAACAATTAATATATGCTCTCAAGTTATTCCATAAATTACTATATTAATATGAAACATATATAGGTTTGATTGTGGCAATATTCTATTTGAAAAATAAAGAGATATTGTGTTAATATTTAATTCTAATTAATTATATTTTATATTCCTACGCGATTTGGACAATTAGGACAACATTAGAAATAATTTGCTATATGTATTTTATACTTGTATAGTTTTTAATTGATTGTTTTGATGTACCGAAAAAGGGGTCAATAAAATTTAATTGGTTTCTAAAACTTTAACCCAACCCATTTCGTTAGGATTTTCAAAAACTACTATATTGAAATTATAAAAATTTTTTTTTTTCATTGAAATTGAATTCTAGTTAAAAATGAAAATTTAATTATTTGAAATATTGTTAAAACTGTGAAAGGTTTGGCTGGCTTTGGAAAAATTAAAGTATTTTATTATATATAAAGTATTGATTTTATTCTACTAATTTTGGGAAATTTGAAATAATTAAATTATAAATAATGTGATATAAATCGTAACACATCATTTCAATAAATTTGGTAATTTTCTACTAATTAATATAATCTTTTTTAATTAAATACGTACATTTACTACATAAATAATGTAAACAATGTAATGAATAATTTTACTTTAGGCATGCAAATTTTTGAGTATTTTTTTCCTGATTACTATATTATTATATATATAGTTTGAAATCGATTTTTTTAAAACGATAATTACCAATTATTAATGAAAAATATGAAATATCATATAAAAAATGATATATACACGAATTAAAAAAAAACATTTAATATAGTCATCTAGATTTTCTTACCCATTTAAGATTAATGTTAAAGAAAAAATTATGTTTTTATTTTTGCTTTTAAAAATTATGTCCGTAGAGATTTAGACACTGAATTCATCATCTAAAGATGCATATAAATAGTTTGATTTTATTTATTTTGTTTTTTAGTTATTTCAAAAGAAAACTATAGAAATCATTTATTCTTAATTAATTTTAAAATATATACAAATAATCTTACCATATGGTCGGACTGGATGTTTTGACCATAAGTAATTCCTTTTAACGGGCGATAAATATGATTCTCTCAAATAATATGGTAAATTATTTGTTGGAATATGTGCAGTGAATGGTTTGAGATCTAATAGATCATACCAAAATGGATCTCTTGTAATTGCCGATAATGGTAATGCACTGCTTGGATTTATTAAATTTTCCAAACTATTGTATCTTGGCCATCCACCGCTACGATATATTGGCATTCCTAAATTTATAAATAATGTATTTTATAATAGATAATATGTAACATTATGGTAATTTATTTTGACAATATTTCAAAACATAAAAAAAGATGAATAATTTCACTAAAAAAAGAACATCAACACAATCACAAGTTATATGCAATTTAAAATGTATGTATATTAACAATTTTTAATCGCTTTAGTCCTATATTATGAGTAAGTTATAACTGATATTATTTCAATCGATAATTGATTGGTTGTAATATAATTACATTCAATTTACCATAAGTAACGTCACATATAAATTTTCAACAGTTTAAAAAAAAAACTCTTGTTGAATATTGTTTCCTATAACAACGACAATCAGTGATTGTCGAAATAAAATATTAAAAAAAAAATTACAATCAAACAATATATAAATAAATTCGAATATATAGATTGTTCAAAACAAAAATAAAAAATCAAAAATACTACAACGAACATTATACAAAAATCAAAAATTCCATTTACCCTCGGAGTCATAAGCAACCTCTGTATCTCTTGGTCCCCATCTACCTGATTTCACCGGAGTTGGTGATAAGCCTCTTGCGGTTATTGGTCTATCATACTCACTTAAGAATGAATCCAACGGTGCCAAGGAACTGGCACGTGGAGCACGACTTATTGGTGCGACGCTCGATGCGCGAAATGATGGACTCCATGGTGGAACACTAAATGCCCTTGAACTTCTGTCGGGTGATCCTGTGAATTATATGAAAAAAAATATTAATTATTATTTACTTATGCAAATGCTTTTTTTTTCTCTAAGGCTTTTAAGAGAATCGAATCAAAATGTATTTTAACAATGTTTTAAAAACTTTATATAATGTCATTAATTGATATTTGAAAGGTTTATTCATTAACTTAAAGTGGTACAAACAAAATTTTATTTAAATATTATTTTTGAATATATATTTTACTTGTATATTAGAGGGCAAACATAGTTACGAAATTTGATATTACGACTCGGTTTTAACATATTGAATGATAGAAAATTTAAATAAATATGCACAAAAATAAATAAAAAAAATTGTTGTTTAGAAACTATAGTTGACAAAAGTTTATGCCTAGTAGTTTCGATTATTTATTACAGGTTTCATCAAAGTCTCAGTTGTTTGTTTGTTAAAGCAAAAATAATAGTAAAAAAAAATAAATTTGAATATTCATAATATTAAATAGATTATTTATCACTTATTGCACTGGTAAAGTGAATTGTAATATTTGTTAAAAATAAAAAAAAACTACATTTGTTAAATATAAAATTAAAAAATCTGATACTTTACCCCTAACTATAATAATTAAAAAGAAAGTATTTTAATTTTGAAAAAAATAGTGTGTATTTGATTCCGTATTTGACACTATCTATCCACATTTTATATTGATTTAATGTAAAAGGATTTACGTTGTTATTCATTAAGATATCAGCAAAATTCAAATTCTGATTTTAACGTTGGAGCTAAAATTATCAAATTTTTGTAAAATCTTTATACAAACCTAATTGTTTAGTACTCGTTTAACAAAATATCATAACATTTTCATACTTATTAATTAGTTATTACGAGTGTATAAACAGAGCAGTCTATATTAAATCAAGAATGTATGATTTTAATAACTGCAATAACAATCATAATGTAATTTCAAAGTAGTTATGTATTGCAAGTTATAATGAAATTGTATATTTCTTATGAAAAAAAAAATATTTTCACTTATTTGTATCATATCATCTTTGCTGAGACTATATTCTGTTCATATTGGTAATACATCTAATTATAATTCAATTACGTGCCAATATACTAAAGATGAGTAAATATTTATTTACATTTACTATTATATATATGTTATGTAAATGAATTCTAGTGTATTTATGGACTGCAATAGTTGTGATACATAGCAAGTAAAAGAAAATATTATAGATTTTGAATTTCATTTGCATACGAATATTCTCTTGCAATGAATAAAAAAATTTAATATGATTTGATTTCAATTTCAATACCAAAAATCCTTTAATGTAACATAATACTCTTATTATAATAAAATAAAATGAACAAAAAAAATTATATTATAAATAGCAAATTCGAAAGTGATAGCGCAATCTGTATAATGTCGATATATGTTGTTTTATTCACACTCTGATTTCAAGTAGATCTATAGATAGAGTATATCTAGCAAAGATAGTAATCTATACTAATTTATTTATTCTTTAGATTAGTGGGTTTTAAATATATGATTTTTACAACTCAAATGCTTACTGTAGTAAATGAATCATAACATATTAGGTGTGTTTGTTATAAGTTGAATAAGATTGGAGCCTGGTCTTTTAATATGTACAAGTGTATACGCAGAAATTTATTTGTTAACATATAGGGAAAGGACAAAAATTAAATGATTATCTTATTTAATATACTTACTTGCATATTTGCATATTTACCCTATATATACTTGTAAATATGAAATATATACATATACACAATATGGTTTCTGATTAACCATTATGAACCATTCTAAATGCGATAAAAATATGGAAACTGTAATAAATATGAAATGATTCTAATATTGAATATTAAGCTGAAATTATTAAATTATATTGTACAGCCTGATTAATTATCTTGCCATAAACATTTACATAATATATTAAAAAAAAAATTATTTAAGACGATTAATTTTGATCTATGATTGTTTTTCAATTGATATTTTGCGATTTAATAATAGGTCCGTCCGGTCCGCAAATTTATTAATTTGTAAACAATATCACAATTTAGGGTTAGATGAAAAGTTTTTACAAAAAGATGTTTGCTTAACAAACATTTTTATAATTATATTTGTTTTATAATTAAAAGGGTTTTAAAATTTAAAAATTATTTTTTTTATGGTTGATCTGTGCACATTTGTGCATGTACATTTATTACAAACAATAATTTGTTCACGAATTTTAAAATTCTTATGGTAATTGTTCTAAACTATAATAAATCAAGCTGTACTAAATGAATGTCGTAAGATATTTCATATAATAATAATTTAAAAAAAAAAAGTAAAATTAATCTAATAATAGAAAAATTTATATTAAAAAATGATCATACTTAACTTATATTCGTTATATTTAAATTCCTTGTTATATAATACTGAAATCGCGTATTTTATAACTTGCAACATTCACTATATATTTTATTATTCACAGAATTTATTCATTTCATTAATTTAATAATTTAAAATAAAAATTTGGAATAAAGCTGAACCTATGAATAAAATTAAAAATATCAAACTCGAACAATTTTAATTTGGAAATGTCACCCACATACGGTATTTAATATTTCAACACAATATTGCTATTATTTTTACAGTTTATTACTATCATAATTGAACACAGGACACATTCCATTATTATATCTACTTTTTTCAAATATATAATATAATTTATTTCATCATTTTATAGTCTATAAGTAAATATCGTGGGAACATGTGTGCACGAAATTTCAGATACATCTTGGTCAACATAGTCCTAAACTATTTCATTATTTGCTTGTAATTTACTTATTGTTCTTCCTTATGGATTGTTCAAAAATTTATTAAAATTTTATAAATCAATATTTATTTAAGTACATTGACTATCTGAGCAAATTTAATTGTAAAACAGTATTAACTATGAAATTACATTATCAATAGAAAATTAATTATGGAGTGTACAGCTTTTCAATGTTAATTTGCAGATCTATAAGTTAATTATGAGATTTGTGATCATTGTATTCTTTGGCTATAGTATTCGAATCTGTAGAACTAAATCAAAATTTAGTGTAAAAAAATTGACAATATTCTTTTAATTAATTTCTATGTTCATTTCCATGACACAACTCTAAATCCTTAAAGTTGTAAGTTTTGAAATAATGTAATTGGGTTTCAATCAAATATTCATTTGATATATAATTCCAGTAGATTATTTAATCATAAATATACTTTAATTCCATTATATTA
>JANSTX010038009.1:0-13183 GCA_027564355.1 Penthetria funebris | reverse complement strand
GAGGGCCAATTTGCTGCTGTCGTTAGTCAACCATTGCAGCTTTCTGCTTCAATGTTGCTTCCAGGTTGCACCACATGAAGGTGACCGTCAGACTTTGCAACCATTCATCAACATAGTCTTTAAATAAAATTCATATTCTAAAGATTATGATGTCCTGATACAAATTCACAAACCTATGGAATGTATAAACGTTTTTCATCAAAAACCACAAATTACAATTTCTCGTAAACGGTTGAAGATAGAGACATGGATTAGACTGTAAAATACGTAATAATGCCTACTATATTTTATACAGATAGATAGACTGGTACCCTCGCTTGATATTAATGTAGAGTCCTACTATCTTTGGACGGATTCGTCAATTGTCATTACACTATTGAATTGTGACGAGGAGACAATAATTTAATAATCTCGTGTTAATAAAAGAAGATGATAACACATTGCCGATGGTCATTGGAAAGAATTATTAAACTATATCCTAGTGATGGTGAACCGCGTCCACCACCAAACACATTTTCACTTCCACATACACGCTTCACCACAATCACTACCACAACCACACCAACACATACACATATGCATACAGTATAAAAATTGTCTGAAAATTTTTCTCATCATCCGATTGGGCATGAGTCCTGGAAAAGGAGTTTTTTTTTTAAAAGAATTTTGGTATATTTTGGTCATATACAATATACTAGCACAAATTGTATAAACACAGTCAATGGATCTTAGTCAGTTACTTGACATTTCGGAAGTAACATGTGTTTTTCGCCAAATATCCTGGAAATAAATGCTTTCTTCTATTATAATCTTGAATTGACCATAGCAGAGATTGTCGATTGCAAGAAGTCATTTAACACCGCATATATAACCTTGAATTGACAATTGCAGTGACTGTCGACCACGAAAAGACATTTAACATCGCATACGAACAAGTGGTCTAATCTATAAATTGAAATAAATTAACGTGAACTTAACGATCGCCTAATAAATGTTTTTTTTTTTTTCATTTTTTTAAGTAATAGAACGTTTAGATCAGATCCGTAATCAAAAATGACTGGCGTTATACAGCACTTAATCTTGGCTGCTATCATGTACATAATATATATTACCGATTTGTCTTTGACCTCGCCCATTTACAATACATAAATAAGGTTACATATGGAAACTAGAAATAGAAATCTACTGACAACGTTTCTATCAATGGATATAGGCTCAATAATACAAAAAACCTTAAAATATCTTTGTATACGATTCACAAACATACTTAAATTCGGTCCGCACACATTGACGACATCTCAGTGAAAAATTTCAAATCACTGCACACAATGGTACCTTAGTGCTAAAGAATATCTAAAAGTCCTTTGCTACAAACAAATCATTCGGTCTTTAATGACATTCAAAGCCTCGTTCGCAATAAATAGAAGGTATTCGAATTCTACAATGGAAAAAGAGGAGGCCAAGAGGTGTATGTAGACATTTTAGTAGAATTTATCGGTCTGCAATAAACCCAGTAGTAAATTTTTCATTCTGTTGGGTAAGTACTGTGCTGATGAGAACTATTAGTTCGAAAAATGTAATGTGCCGTTCCTTATGCGAAATTGAGACACAAAGGTTAAGATGCTGATGGACGCCACACATTTTAAGTCTATCTACATATTAATCATCCTTAAAGTATCAGCAAATGTTATTGCATAACATATTGACAAAATGTCTTATAAAATGTCTACTTTAAATTGGAATATTTTCTTATTTAAATGTACGTTTATGAATACATTTTTTTGTTTTATTTTTATTTTCGGTTCTCATTTCTGTATTATTCAAACAAATGAAAATCTCAGCAATATGACAATATATATTTATATATCAACCCCTATATTTCGGGGAATGTAATAAAACTGGAAATAAATAAGTAGAAAATATTAACATTTTAATCATTTAACTTTTATACATTTTTAACTGCAATTTGTCGTGATTTGCTCAAATAAAAAAAATCCACTTATACGGTATTTCGAAATTTCGATATAAATATATAGATATAGAAATCATAACTTTTGATAGACGCTTCCTCGATACAGTCATCACTAACTTAGGGTTGCCTATATTTCAAAAGTCAAGCATTTGTGGTAAATCATAAACACAACATCCCCTACTATGAAATGCTAGATTATGGGCTGGAAAGATCTTTTAGATATATAACACTAATTCAATAAACATTTCAGAGAGGAAAACTAAAGGATATCAAACTGCCAATACTATTCTAATTACAATCTGATACCTTTGAATGTAGAGATTAACAAACTAAAAGAACAAATTGAAAAACTAAATTAAGAAATTTAAGCAGCTGCTGAATGATGCTCTTCAAAAGCTACTTATTCAATAGAATAACACAGTAAAATATCTTTTCCACCTTTGAAAAGACCAAAGGTCAAAACAATTCTAGTAACGGTCATAAGTCTAACTGACGGAATAAAAAAAGGCAATACGATATGCGACAACTCCTGGCTTATAGATAATTGAAATCACTAGAGATACACAACAAGACTGGATAGGATTTTATTTAAAAATAATACTTCGCTAATACAAAAGAATTAATTCGACCTTAAATAGTATGACCTTTTGCGCATGATTATCTATATTTTCACATCAAATGCGCAGATGGTATCAAAAGAATTGAAAGGATATTGGGTAAGACAATCCTTAAAATTCCTAGAGAAAATCAGAGATTCTGATAGCTATATATTATTAAATACTGTGGTAGAAATCCTATTAGATTTGATGAATCTACTAATCATAGAATAAAAGTTCCAATGAGTATTTTACCCACATTCCTCAGGCCAGTGGATTACATAATAATAATAGTTAATTAACAATTTATCATCAGCGGGCTGACTCTAAACATTGGGTATGACACTGTTTTTTTTTGGTCAAGTTCATCCCTTTTTTTTAATTCATTTAAAATCGGTTTTATCAATCTATTTCCTTAACATTAGTTCCTACTCAAGTTCCACCATAGCCCATGGTATAACTTCATTTATTTTTAATAGCTCAGTTCGATAAGCATCGAAAGCCCCGTTGCGGTCACATCAGTATTTAAGGTTATTGTTCATAATTTGGAATTGAAAATAATTTTTGAAATTAAAATTAAAATGTTATTTTTAACAGTTGATTTCGATTCATTAAAATTTCACACTCACTCGTGGAGACAGGTGAAAGTTCGTCTTTTTAACGATGAAGATAGGGGTCATAGATATCAATTAGTTATACATTTGAATATTTCAATATAAATTCTCAGCTACCATATTTTTGGTCTTGATCATATGCCATTACTGACATACACCGTGATCGAGTTACCGGTGACACCGCGTTGCAGTAAAGATTGGTTGAGTAACCTAGATGATAGTCGTTCACTACATTTGTCATCAAATTGTGTGCATCGTGTTATGAAAAGTGGGATCTTTGACTTTCAGAAGGGGCGATCATCAATCCAATTCAATTCAACTTGATGCACGGGTTCCCCATGGTTCACTTCTATCTTTTTCTCTTTCTTTAATTTCCATTAATGTCTTTTGATTCCTAACCACAAACTCCAATTCATAGTTTTGCTGATCACACTAATCTGTGTCATTCTTAGGGTTTAAATTTAATGTAAGTAAGACATAACTGTGTCTGTTATCATATAAACAAGCTGCTCCCTGATTTGTGTTATATAATAAAAAATATGTTATGTCGCTAACAGAGCACGATTCTTATATAATTGGATCGGTGCTTCATCCTTAAATTTCCTCGACATAATTCAGTGGCAAATCTTTCGATTTCCGTGTGATGATCGTGATTGACTTTAGTATAGACGCAATGTGGGGTGCGTGTTGTCTCTACTTACTTCTATACAGAGATCGATGTTATTATGACAAATATTTGGGTATTCTCTCTAAATACTCGACTTGCAATTACATTTCGGTGCACTTTCATATCGCATACGTTTCGTATGTGGAACTATTTCCTGAATATTTGTTCCTTAAAATCTATAGCCTCTAAAAATTCAAATTAAATGTTAACACAGATTCCTGTGTTCCAAGGTTCCCCAATTTTCTCTATATGAACCGCACTGGCTAAAAATATAACTTAAAATCCACTTATACATTTGTATAAGATAGTAGAGAGATGCATAAATAACCAGCTACCTAATTTGTTGTTGAGATTTCTTGCCAATAACTCGAAAAACTCATCATAAAAACTCATATTTAGCATATGGAACATACGTCATTATTACCATATTTTCCAGATGCATTTTATTGACATAGAATTTTATTAGGATGTGAGTTGTCAGCTGAGGGTATTTTCTATAAATCCCATATCTCCTTGTATTATTCTTGAAAATTATTGAAAATACATTGTTTTATGAAAATTTAATAATGGCCGACATGAACACATTTCAAATATTTGAAAAAGCTTAAAAGCTTTAAAATAATAATGGCCGCCATGTGAAGCATATTGTCATCTCTTTTAATCACACTGATCCAAATGGTAAAGGAGAAGTAAATAAATGTATACTTATCTTCTTATGTTGATTTTTTTTCTTTTTTTTTGTTATAAGAATAATAATGTAAAATATTGAATATTAAAAAAACTATAATAGAAAATACAAAAGAGGAATAATCAACCTGGAGGAAAGAGGAATAATCAACCTGCACCAATTTCGTCGGTTCAAGCATTGATCTTACGTTTTTCAGGCTCAAAATCGTGTCTGTTTGCGTAAGCTAAAAGCCTCAAGTTTTACAAATACACAGCTACCTTGGTTGGTGAACTTGGATGTTTGTTCCTAATAGGGCGCCCAGCCGTACCCTTTGTGACACACATTTGAATCAGTAGTCGTATTATTTACTAGAAATTTTTGTTTAAAAATTACACTTTCATTCGAAGACTACTACTTATAATGTGAATCTATTCTAAAGAATGGCATTTTTTTCCCTCGTTATGGATGACTTCATTGTATCCTCTTTTTTTTTCCTTATTTACTTTAATTTCTTCTTTTACTTACCACCTAGTTTTGTTTCTTTCCTATATGTCCGCATGCAGAAATTTTTTATTCATTTCTAATTCCTTTGTTTGAATATACAAAAAAAAAATTATTACATAAACTAAAAACGAATATTTTTCCCTTATAAAATCCCTTATTCTCATGCAATTATTATCCCTCTTTAATATAAAACACATATTATTAAAAATAACGGTCAATATATTAATTGTTTTCTTACTTAAAATTTGCTTGATGTATGTATAAACTGCACAACTAATATTTACACGTATTTGCAAGGGTGACCTTTTGACTCCCTTAAATAATTCTTCCATTATGCCTACATAAGCGAATTTTTTCATATTCTATTGTCCAATCGACACACATACCGAGCATTATAGAGTTCAGGTAGGACAATTAATATGGTCATCACACATTTTCAGACTGGATTTATGTTCTTTGTAGAATTGGGCAAGAAATTGACACCTATAATCTGACTTTAACGCAAGACATCAACGGTGGAAAAATTGTAGTAAAAAAGCCAAAGGTTCTACTGCAATACTGCACTAATTGCTCACAAGTCTCTTGAACCATAATTTCTGAGAACTAATGTTAAACGTATTCTTAAAACTATTAATCTTCGATTCAAGATTATACATTATTTAAAATCACAATATGATGGCCACCTTTCTACCTGTGATTTTAAATCTGACCACAGACCAGTAATTTTAGACATTCCAGGTACAATATCTGACATCTCTGCGTCCTTTTTATATTGCCAACAAATTTTTGCTGAACATAGAAACATAAAGCCGAATAAAATAACAACCTTTGTAAACCACAAATTTATTTCTGGATTACTTGACTTTGCAACTTACTGTGCTGCAACTGACCCAAACATCAATAAATGTTAGCTTTCAAAATTTTATTTACCTGAATACAGGCAACTGTGACTACTTAATGGCATTCTTAAAAACAACACTGAACTCACAAATAATAAAACAACCGGAAGTACCAACTCAAATCGCATCATAAATAGATCATATCTAACAACTTTCAGATGATTTATATGTTGTTCCATTTCTAAAACTGTCAAAAACAAAATTCCTACTCTTGTAACTAATCACCATCCCATCTCACTTCTTGCGGCGAAAAAGCAATTTATACTGTCTGAATTATTGGCTCAATTTATATGCTAAATAATTCGTCTGTGGAATCGTTTGTCTGAGGATGTGTTCCTGAATTTTACGGCCTCCAGAGGCTTTTAAATCAAATGTTCATCATATTGGCAACGATTTTAGACTAGGTTATGTAATATTTCCATGTTGTTTTCATAGTTTTAAGCTAGAATATGGTTCAGATGCCTTATTATTGTCCAGGACAGCAAAAGCATCTGGTATATTAATAAGTTAACTGGATAACCTCGAGTGTTTTACTTACTACATGGTATTGAAAATCATATATATTTCAATATGGTACACCAGTTCTAAAGGTAGATAACTGGTCAATAACAATTGACAAAAGATCCTTGGTTCTGTGCATTGAGGTAACTTACTTTGCGTTAGACTGCCGCCGGCAGTAAAACAAAAGCCAAATTCAAGAAAGAAGAGAAAGGAAATTATTTATTTATTATTCATTTATTATTTATTATGGTAGAAATATGAAATGAGTTCACTTTTGGTAAAGAATTCCGGAGGTAAACTAGTACCCCAATCGGATCTCAGGGTGGGTAGTACCAAAAGTGAAGTCAATTCAGAATGTAAAATTTTAAGAGTAGGTACTTGGAACATCGGCTTCTTAACTGGACGTAGCACTAGCAGAGGTTTAAAGAACAAGAAATATCCAAGTGACTTGTATAAAAGAAACTAAATGGAAGGCGTCCAAGGTCAAATATATAGGAGATGGCTATAAGCATAATAACGGTGAAGGTTCTAGAAACGGTGTTGAAATACTTGTTGACAGAAACATTGAGCAAAAGGTTGTGTCTGTAGATATTATTAGACAATGAACCACCCATGAATATTATTTATGTATATGCTCCACAAACAGGATCCGATGAATTCACTAAGACGGAATTTTGGAAACATCTGGAATCAGTTTTACAAGGTCTTCCATTAACTGAAACCAGGCTGATTATTGGTGATCTAAATGGACATGTTGGCAAGAAAAATCCAAATTTTAATGTTTGTCATGGTGGCTATGGTTTTGGCAATAGTAATTCTTAGGGTGATGATATTTTGGCAATGGCATATAATTTGGCCATAGTAAACACTTACTTTGTGAAAAAAGAGGAACACCTAATAACGTAGAAAAGTAGTAGTAACTCATCACAAATTGATTTTATACTATGTGATTGACTAAATTTGAAATATTCTAAAGACAGTAAGGTGATACCTGATGAGCCTCTTACTTCTCAGCACAGATTGCTAGTGGCAACAGTCGTTCCCAAAGAAACATTTTTAAACAAACAACATTGAAAAAACAAAGTGGTATAAGTTACATGTGGGAAATGACCGTCTTATAACAACGCTTTCTAAATACTTAAGTCACAATTTACAAGATGTTCGGAAGCCGGAAGTTATGTGGAATGCTTTGCAAAGAGAACTCAAAACAATGCCTTGGTATGTCAAAAGGTTCTTTGCATATTGGAAAGGAAACTTGGTGGTGGAATACCGAGGTATAAAAAAATAACACGAGAAAGTAAAACATCATACAAAACTTGGCAAAGAACTCGCTCCAGTGACGATTTAGAAATGTATAAAATAGAAAAACGAGAAGCACGAAGGGCGGTAGCTGTTGCCAAATCTAGAGCCACAAATCATCTATATGAGCATCTTGAGTCTGGTGATCAAAACGAGATACACAAAATTGTTGCGCAAAGAAATGCTGCAGGCAACGACATACATTCTATCAAACATATATAGGATGAGAGTGGAAATGTTTTGATTGCTGACAAATAAGTAAACAATAGGAATAAAAACAATACTTCAATCAACTTTTAAATGAAGAATATGCTCATCAACTGATTTCGGAATCAAATCACATTTTGGGGCCAGATAATGCGGTTACTCCATTGAAAGTCGAAAATGCAATGAAAAGGATGAAGCGAAATAAGGTAGTTGGTCCAGATGACAGACCATCAGAACTTTTTGAAATATCTGGGTGATAATGGAAACTGATGGTTAGCAAATTTATTAACTAAGATCTTAAGCGGAGGTCAGATGCCAAATTCATGGAGACGAAGCCATCTTTTACCATTTTATAAGAATAAGGGAGACATACACAGTTGCTGTAACTACAGAGTAATAAAACTTACTTTACACACCTTAAAAATATGGGAAAGAATTTTGGACACAGACTCTGTGATCTAATTAATATCTCAGAAAACCAGTTCGGATTCGTGAAAGACAAATCAACAACTGATGCTATACAAACACTTCGTATAGTGATTGGAAAATTCAGTGATAATACAAAAGACGTCCTTATGACATTTATAGATCTTGAGAAGGCGTTTGATAGAAGAAATCTCGTTTTGCAGGAATTTAGATCTCAAACTGTTCCTGAACTATATATCTTTACTATCAAAGATATGTATAACAATGCTGGCACTAGAATCCGAACAAATTGTGGAACATCTACTTCATTCAATGTATACGTTGGTGTACATCAGGGTTCTGCATTAAGCCCATTGATCTTTATAACTATTATGCAATTTCTGTTTTGTACAATACGTGATCCTCTTCCATGGACTATGGTATTTGCAGATGACATATTGTTAATAAGTGAGAATTAAATTGAATTGGAATCCAAAATAAATCTGTGGAATTCGGTATTGGAAGCCAACGAACTACATATCAGTCACACTAAAACAGAGTACCTGTATTTTCCATTCAATGATAATCATTCGACTCCCCACCACGATCATATTAAACGGTCATCCAATTCCCGTTACTGAAAAGTTCAAATATTTGGAATCACTTATCACAGCAAGCGGTAAAATCGATGATGATATTCGACACATCGAATAAAGTGCGGTTGGATCAAGTGGAGATCACATTGTCTGGAGTTTTTGTGATCGGAAAATGCCACCAAAGACAATGGGGAAGGTGTATGAAACTGTTGTTCGATCAGCAATGACTTACGGTTCTAAATGTTGGGCTGTTAAAAGAGATCATATGCAGAAATTACACACAACTGAAATCAGACTGTTTAAGATGGTCATCCGGTGTTACATTGACGGACAAAATTCAGAACAACAATATACGAGGCAATTTAAAAGTTACTCCCATCACCAACATAATCACTCAAAGTAGATTAAGATGGTTCGGTCACGAATTGCGTAGACCAGAAACATATTGCGTTAAATTGGCTTTGAATATTGGGAAAGATAAAAGGAAACGCGGTGGCGCCCACAAGCCATTTGGTTATCAGTTGTTCAAAATGACTTGAACAGATTAAATGCAGAAAGTGACGATAGACAACTTTTGAAAGAAGTAGGTTGAGAAGTAGCAGAACCGACCCTGAATAAAGAAAAAGGCAAGGAAGACGAAAAAGAAGAAGACGATCAAGACCTGCTTCAAGCGGACGCTTGTATTATTATGGTTTTGCCAATTCTGTATCGATTCCTCATAAATTATATTTGCCAGAGTTAGAAAAGGTGAACTAAAAACTAGGTGAATGATAACTTTATTATTGAAATCGAATTCATGGAACATAATTTCTGTCCTTTGGAACAAAAATAAAATGGCACAATAAATTTTATGAGGATCGTAACGAGTACTAGAAATAATTATAATGTCCAATAGCCTTTATTTATGTTAACTTCATACACAGCATGAGTATATGCAATTGTGATAGCGTATCAGGTTTTTAGTTTTTATGCAAATAGGTCTAATATATGTTAAGGATTTAATTTA
Source organism: Penthetria funebris (assembly GCA_027564355.1). Lineage (NCBI taxonomy): Eukaryota > Metazoa > Arthropoda > Insecta > Diptera > Pleciidae > Penthetria > Penthetria funebris. The sequence goes on along the minus strand of JANSTX010038009.1, from coordinate 3,250 downwards.
TTTTTTTTATAATAACCGACCCGAAATACAACATTTCCTATTCCCACAGACATCCAATCATTACAACAAGAATTTTCAAAATTACTTGTAAATTAAGGAGCATTTTTGTACAAACTCGTAATAGATAGATGTTATGTTGGAACACAAACAATGGGCAATAGTAGATCATCCCTTAAATATAATTTTATGTACAAAATACAATTACAATTCCCGCATTAGTACAAAGAAATTATTATACAATTTTAATAAAGAAAATCAAGGTTCTTGTTTTAGGGAATGGGGGAAAAAAAATCAAGTTGAAGCATAAATTTTGTATAAAATAATTTATGCAAACAAAAAAAATTAAATAAAATTTAATAATTTAGGGTAGATTATAATAAATGAAATATATTTTTTGTGTCCTTTATTTTCCTTCTAAGGATGGTAGTTAGTTATGCGTAATAACAAACTTGCTTTTGAGAATCAAATAAAAGGATTTTTTAACAACTCATTTCAAGGGTATGTTTGACCGGTGGTAACAACAGACTAAATGCTTCGCATAGTCTCAAATCTTATATGAATTAATTCATTATTTTAGGGATGAGTTTTATGTTACAATAAAATTGAAAATTTGCATGATGTTGGAGATTCATTTGAAGATGATTTAGAGGCCAACGGATATGCGAGATGGACGAATCACCACGTGTTACAAGTGATCGTGTACAATTTTTTTTATTAATATAGTCAATTGCTATCTGATTTGTATCGGCAAGAGCCGCTAACGTAATGTACTTCAAGTACTTGAACATTCATTCCACTGACGATTGAATCCAAATATTACTTATTCCTGTATAATGTGAAGCATATAAGAAATAAAAGGACGAAATTATGTGGATAGTATTGACGAATATTCGTATTTGGTATTATTCTAAGAATCTAAATCCTGATAAAATTTCATCCACTACCTCGAGAAAATATCAAAAGCAAGCTTTTCGACTTATACATGTGCTCCTTGAATTACTGACTAAATTGATCCACTTAAGCATATGCACAATGTGCTAAAATTTTATAGATACTTCCATGGTAATAGCTCTGCTGAGATCGCCAATATAATGCTCAATATTCGGGTATATCTACTAAATAATATAGACTAGCGGGTAAATCTCGTGTGTGGCACTTTCTTCTGGAAGAAGTGTCCCCAAGAATTTAAGCCAAACATTTATGGACATTTTATGCATAAGCATTAAAGGGCTGCAGTAATTCCATTCGTACTGGAATTGTGTACGTAGTCATTCGGACTGTAATGGTGAACGCTATAATTTCATCTCATATGCATCTTATGGGGTGCGTATCCCTTAAATCGCGTATCTCCGAGAAAAACGCAAATATTTTTCTTGAGATTTCTAGAGATTTATAAAGATTTATGTGGATTTAGTTTGTTATAGATTTTTTTATAGAATTCGAAAGATTTTAATAAGAATTCGGTAAGATTTATATGTGCAATTTCGGTGTCCCAAGATTTCTAAAAGTGATTACCCCACCTTGAAATTTTTCGCACATTAAAGTAGTTGTATTGAAGGAATGCCATGTAAGGCATACGCGTAGGTTGAACCAAAATGAATTCACAGTATTGTACTAGGCACCTTTAAAATTGCATTTCACGTTGCTATTCTAAAAATTTGGGTGCTAAATGTCTAATAGACATTTTGATCGTAATTGGATCTGGTCAACATATTCTAGTTTAAATCTAGAAACATTGAAAATCACCGCAATATGACGACTCTGTCGACATTACCAAAGTAATATAGCCAAGGCTATTATCATTGCCAAATCGATAATAGCTGAACATAAAATTCTCGAAGGAACTTATGAGCGATATAGTGAAACACGTAAAAGACGGTAAGGCGGCCGGCAGTCGATCACATTACATCAGAAATGTTGAATGTGAACTTGGATGGCATGGCATCAGTCTTGGATCCTATTATTTAGTGAAATATGGTTTTCTGATGATATTCTCCAACCTTATTGAAAGAGTGGTTGATAATTAAGTTGCCGGTAAAGCGTGGCTTGAGTATATTCCACGATTAAAAAAAAACAGGTCACTAGAAGAAAGTGGAATCGAATCTGTTGCATACACTGAGGTGATCGAACGATTTTACTGCAAAATACGCACTTGGAATTCGCAGCGTAGCAAGTATAGGTTCAATTCAATTCAAATCCTTTATAAAATAACTTATATAAATTATATAATTTCGCAGATGACCACGCATCGTACCCACGATCCTTACAGTATAATTTACATTGTGAACAATTTTTCAAGGGGCTGGTGGAAATTGAATTAGGACTAATACTGGGAAGAAAATTATTGGTAAAACTAGTACACAGTGAATGGAGGAATAAGAATGGATTATAGATAGGTATAATATCATGATTGCAGCAGCGTGGTAAAAACGGTCTTAGCAGAGGGGTAAAAACGGTCTTAAGTGGGATTCTCGTAATCTTTAATTTTATATAGGCATCTTAATGCCTATCTAGCCAGCATTCTATCCATTCGTTTGATACTTGCAACTCGGTATATTCTACGATTACCAATCTGTCTCTATTTGTCTCTAGGTCTACTGGTCTACAGTTTGAAAACGAAGAACTGTGCGTTTTAGAATTTTCTAATTTGAATCCTTTTCATTTGATGTGAGGCTATGTTGAGGAGCAGGCTACAAATGCATAATGCGAATGAATTCTTTGTAGCAAAGGATTTTTATCTTTTTCACGAATTTACTAATTTTCTTTAGGATTGGACCCATACTTTACATTCTAGGCTCTTGCGTTTTTTTTAAACTAATTGTTGCAGCTAAATATTTGGCAAATGAGTATAAAATGTAGTAGGCATTAGTACGTATTTTACGTTTACCTCAAGTCACTATCTCCAACCATTTACGAAACATTGCAATTTTTGTTTCCGATCTTGGGCATTAACGTTAAAAGGCATCCAGGCCGTGATTGGACGGTCTCTAGAAGAATATGCGGCTAACATATTCTACTTTAAGTTCAGAGCCAATGAAAATCACCACAACATGGCGACTGTGCCGCAATTACAAAAGCATATAGCCTAGAATATTATTGTTGCCAATTCGATAATAACTGAACATAAAATTGATGAAGGAACTCTTCGGCGACTTATAGAAATATGTTCGGCTTCAAATTACCCACAGGATTCAGTCAGGATTCTGCGAAAATGAGAATGGTGATACTGATTTTGATACTGATACTGATT
>JANSTX010037998.1:0-13183 GCA_027564355.1 Penthetria funebris | reverse complement strand
ATAATAACTTTTATCAAATTGTCAAGTATTCAGCAGTACCCACATATAAATCTCACTCATGTTCATAGATATGTCAATTAAATTACGTTATATCGATTCCATTCCAACCAAAAGGTATACGTCACTAATGACTTGTGTTCAAGACTAAAGAGATGGTGTTAATGTCGTGTTTGTCAAGTGCTTGAAAAAATATCTCAAAGACAAACTAGGTATGCTTGGAATTATCCACCACAATGTTATACACAGTTAATATATTTTTACCATTGTTTGAGTTCACACTTGACTTTACATGCGTATTAGAAGCGGCAAATCGTAGATGAAGCTTATAGGTTAAGATGTTGAGGTGATCGTGATCGAGTTACAAGTGATACCAACGAGAAATTACAGATGAATTGAGTAAACTTGATGGTAGTCGATCACTTAATGCGTCACCATATATACATAATATAGTTTCATGTAATTGTGCCAAAACAACCGAAAGCTTCCAATTGTGTACCATTTCGTAATAATCATTCAAAGATATTAATTGATGTTATTTTTGTTGAAACTTGTAATTAGTGTTATATTATATTTAATAGTATGTAATATTAGAATGGGCTAATCAAATTCCATATTATTTTGTGTCATTTGAAAACTTAGAAAAAAAAACGATCACTACACATCGAATTATTTCATTTTTATACAAAATTAGTAAAGCATTTATTACTGACTGTGCCAAATATTCCAATAAATGGAAAGTATGTTGGAGTCAGATCGTATTGGCTAAAATAAACTGAAAACGTAGCATGAACAAAAATTGTTGCTAACACACCGAATTATACCAATTTGTACAAAATGAGGAAAGCTTCATTACTGACTGTGTTAACTATTCAAAACAATGGAAAGTATGTAGCAGTCAATACAGATGTTAGTAGCTAAGTATCCTCACATTTTTAGCACTTATAATTGCTTTAAAATCTGTAGTTTTGATAATTTCAATATATAGCCTGAGCCTTGAGAATGATACTTGACAATAATTTCAAAGGTCTAATATAGAGCCGTCAAAATGCTTATAGGTCGAAAATTAACGATATTCCGATCACGTCCACCGTTATGCAGTTTAATAACATCTCATTGAATTCCCTCGTCAGAATTATCTCGTCTATTTAGTACTAATATTGTTCAATATACTATCAAAAATAGCAATGTCACCAATCGGAGGAGCGTTATAAATTATGGCACATATAAACTTTCGGTTTGTAGTACTAAACGCCACAGCTTCCAGTGACCTATCTTAGCGCTTTATCTATGCCAATAATAATATGTATGTAAATAGCATAATCTTTGAAATTACATAATAATTATAAGGGTCGTATTTTTATATAGAATTCATCAATACTGCAAGTTTTATAAATTTAATAACTTACTGGTTTACAGAAACTAAATGGACTGATAAGTAATGATGTACTGCAATATGCCAATTTTTTTTTTAACTTAATTTTTATTAATATTGTTATAAAAACTACTAAGGTAAATTTTCTATTATTTTAATAACTCTTCCCTATAAATAGTATTTGCCAAGCGGTTAACCATAAAGGTTCTTTGTGTTTTATCACGTATTTTAATCCAAATTTCATTTGGAATATTATGCAAACTTAATTTATTTAATATAAAATTATCAGAAGTTAAATACAAAGGAAAATTATATTCGATCTAATTTTTACTTTACAAATATGGGAAACTTCATTTAATTAATAATGAATAGTTAGCTGCAAGTGCACTCGCCTGTTTATATAGTGGGATATTCTGTATCTCGAAAAGTCTGGCGTTTTTCTAGATAGTTCTCTATTTTATTATTCTATAAATTTCTATTTTTTTCTCGATATTTAATTAATGTATTTGAGGCCTTCCTTTGTTTGGTTTGTTTCTGTGAATTTTAATTTGTTTTATTGATGTTAGATGGCATTGAATATGATTTTTATTTCAAATGGTATCGTTTTGGGCGTTATATATATACAAATTAAATACAAAGGAAAATTATATTCCAACTATTTTTTTTACTTTAAAAATTTGTGAAACTTCATTTAATTAATAATGAATAGCTTACTGCAAGTTCACCTGTTTATATAGGATATTTTGTATCTAGAAAAGTCTCTTGTTTTTCTAGATAGTTCTCCATTTTACTATTCTATAAATTTCTATTTTTTCTCCACATTTACGTAAGACCTTAATTTGGTTAATTTCTATGGGTATTTTTTGTATTCTTGATGCTAGATGGCGTTGAATATGATTGTTATTTTAAATAGTACCGCTGTAGGCGTTATATATAATATAAAATGTGATGTGTGTAACAATATATTCGATTATATTTTCTCTCATTCTGAATTTAAAGATGGATCATCAAATTTACGGAAAAAGTAAATGGTACATACCTCCTAATGTAAAAATTTTCAATGTGATAAGGTGACAAATTGAATTACTGAAAAACATCTATCAACACAATTTATGTCAATTTGTAATATATGATCAGTGTTAAACAGAGGATATTTGTAGTGTTTGTCGACCATAGGAAAACAATATCTCATTAGGTAATTGGAGAGTTATGCACTTGTTTAATCGAAATAATTATGGTTGATTTTACATGTTTCATTCGGAAAGCCTAATTTGTACATTCGAGGTACATCAAGTTAACATTGTATATAGTGCCGCTCTATGAATCCATGTGATTTAAGGTTACAAATGATGATGATAATATGCATTGGGTTTAGTAGTGTTTCTTATTCTGCAATGAAATTAAATGGGTTGGGATGATAATATTGAAGATTGTGTTATGCAAAATAGAGTCAAATGGCAATTTATAAAAAATTTCTACTTGACATTTTTATATTGTCAAATTACCAATAATTTATTATGAAAATATATAAACTGTCTGAATAAATTATTTTAATTTTATTCATCATTTTCATTTATATATACGAGTAATAATTTATAAGCAAATTAATTAACCGAAATTAAGTTATATTTCATTTGTTTGTGACAATATTAAGATATATATTCCAACAATATACTTAAACATTAATCTGTATATCCTTAGAACAAGGATTTCCATCGCATATACATATATATATATTGTAAAAAGTATATAAATTTAACTCCTTGACAGCACTTTAAAATACATACACAAAATACAATCCTTAATTTTAATAACTTTCAAGTTTTAAATTAAATTACGTGCACTAAAAGCGTAAATGTTTTCGTAAGTTGACAGAAGAATTGAATAATAAAAAATAATGTGAAATTCTAGAATGGTGAAAAGATTAAATTTTGTGTTTTATATTATGGTTATGAATGTTTATTATTATTATGCTTAACTATAATATAAATATATCTTATATATGTTATAAATATATACGAGAAGGAATATAATATCCTTTTCATATCAAAACCTCAGTCATATTGCACAAAAGGATACAATACGTTGAATTTACTATTCGGGCATCAAATACGTACACAAATGTCCTAACATAATTCAATGGTTTTGTATTTAATATAAAATCAAAAAATCGATATCAATAATAAGAATAATAAAGAAAAATGTCAACGCCAAATAGGCCAAGATCAATAACAACTTCATCATCTTCTAAGGAGAATCAATCATCATCAATTTCTTCTGGTGGATTTGGGGCAAAGCTATTTAAAAAATGTAAAAGTGCAACATTTCAAATTGATGGAGCAACATATACAATAGGTGAGTTAAATACATGGGCATTTATGGCACTTTAAAATGAATAAATGTAACACTATTGATTTAAAAGATTGAAATCAATTTGGAGTGCCTACTATTGAATTTGAATTTTTTTCTTTTCATAAGTTTGATCTTTAAATTACATTAGTATTTATATTAGATTTAATAGTCGATATGACAGTGCGGAGTCACTGAGTTCATATTTCCCAGTTTTTTTTTTTTTTTTCAGTTTTTGTATGCAGTTCCACTCTATTTTTTTACTCAATTCCTCGGATTGCTGCTTGGCTATCAGATAATAATTTTATTCTCCCGCCAACGTACTTTATTTTTAGACTTATTTGAATATAGGTCTCTATTGTATGTATCTCAGTCTGGAAAATTGTGCCTGGTCCTCATTATTCGAGATCCAAATATCCCGCAGTCCACTCTATTAGCCGTTTTAGAGCAATCAGTGTACCATACAGTTGTACCTCTGTGAAAGTCCGGACGGTTTATTTTTCATATCCCTCTCTCTCTCTCTCTCTCTCATTGACACCTTAAACAACGTTTTGAAATTATTCTCTCTCTCTTTGACACCTTAAACAACTTTTTGAAATTATTCCTTGGTATCATCTGGTCTGATATCATATTGTCGATAAAAGTATAGGAGAATTATTTTAATATTGGCATATCATATTACTTCTGTGTGACTTCTATATTTATTTTAAATCTGTCTGTAGCCATTCTTGGGAGATATATTCAGTATGACTTGAATAGCTGCAGTAGGATAGGAGTTCGTTGCCCCCGTTATGATTAAACAAGCCCGTCTTTGAATTTTGTTTAATTGGATCTGATAGATTTGCAGTTGCATTTTATGTCAGCATACAATAGATACTAGAAAGGTCTAACTATAGCTGTGTATATCCATCTGTTCATTTCTGGCCTTACCACCTATATTCTTCTAAGGGTCTTCCGACATGTCCTCCTCGGAAAATCAAATGTCAATGTCATTTAATTTAGTTTTTTGAAGACCGTCTAAATTACTTTTTAAAGTAAAGGGAATTATTATGATTCTTTTATTTGTAGTACTCAGTTCCGTTTTGCAGAAGATCGATGCGATTTCAGGATATTTTTACTCCTAATCATTAATACCAACTCGTTTTGACATCATCTTTATTTAGCCTCGTTATAGTAAGTCATCGATGACCAAACACCATAGGAACAGTGACAATATTTCAACTGGTGGACAACCCGTAGCAGCGCTGATTGTAAATTGACAATTGCCAATTTTAGTAGAAATTTCACTACTTTTTAATATTGCCTTTATCCATCGCATATATGATATGTTTATAATGTGGTGGATTCCGTCAGTTTAAATTAATAAAATTAAACCAAAAAAAATTAGCGGCCGAGTATTCGTAGAAAGACAGACTGTTTTCAGAGCTGACGAATCGTGCACACATCATATAAATACGTTAAGAATCATTGTCGAATAATTGTTAGAATCGCAAACACCATTATATACGTCGTTTGTCGACTTTTAACAAGTATTCTACAGTCTTGAACGTGTTACGATATGGACAATTCTAGAAAGCTATGGAATGCTGTCCAAATTGACGACCTTGATCTGCAATTTTTATCGTGATTCGCAGTGGTTTTTTTGAACTAAACTTTTCACTAAAGTAAACCAACCTATTATTTATTAATATCATAAAAAACAGAAAATCATTTTAATTTCATAATAACAATTATCTGCAAATTGCTGTCTTATATCCTGTTTATGTAGTCGAACAACTTTGGCCACCTTTGTATACATTCCAATAATGTGGTCATCTGGTTACTAGTGCGACTGTCAGGATATATATTCAAGTTATGTATTATTTTGTGATTGAATATTGTACTACCAATCACAAGGTTGTGATTGTTGCACATAACCAAGAAAAGGTCACCATTCTGGTTCAGTATCTGCCCATACCGTGCACATGTATTTTATATTCCCAATTAATATTGACAACATATTTCTGACATTCCGCAAGTCCCAAATCGGAATTATCGAATTCTCGGCCAATCCAAGGTCATATGTAGATGTGTCACGTGCAAATGTAAAGTTTCGACAGTGAGAGTTACAAGTAGCCATGCTACGTAGGTTGGTGGGTGGAATCGGTATTGAGTTTAATTTGATTATGGTAATTTATAACTGTGTTAGCAAACAGTCATTTTATAGAGGTAATCAGTAAGCATTACATCAGTATGACTCAACTTTTTAGAATGATTAATCCGAACCAAGACCGTGACTTTAAAAGAATGGTCCAGTAACATATCATTTATTACTTGACACATCATTATCTCAAATAGACTACTTAGATTGAAAATGATGTGACACTTTTGGTTTCAGAACGGTGTGTAACAGTATCATTTTGCACGTCGATTGTTTGAATGAAAACATCCCTCTATCATAATTTTCATTTAGCCTCTGGGAAAATAAACTACAGAAAATTATACTATTTGGAATCTCTTCAATTTAATATCAATACAAAACATAATACAGACAAATGATGAAAATTATTTTATTTCACGCGTCATCTGAAAAACATTTTCCAGTTTTTCATCGTATGAATACTCTTGTATAGTCTTTTCTACAGTGAGGCATATCGTAAAATACATCAGCAAATCTTTTCGAACATATTTTTCTACGGTTTGTTCATATGCTGTGGAAATAGAAGATGTAAATAATAAATAAAAAGAAAATGCGAGTATACATTCAGATAAATTGCTTATACTTTCCATATCATACACGTTTTTGATATATTTGGAGATGATATTAAAGTAATGAAAATTGCTAAGTTTTACGACGTACTTTTTATGTCGTTAGTTGTATAAGAATTGTAAGAAATATGTTGGCTCGTAAATTTACTAACCTTGACATTTATTCGTTATGAATTGTAAAATGTCGAAAATATGGGTCTTAACCTGTAATTAATATCATTCACTTTCTATTAATGTCTTTTTTTTTAAATACCCAAATTATCTCATCACTATAATATATCCTTATTTGCAAACTGAAGCTTTTGCATGCTATTAGGATCGATCAAACCGTAAAAAGTTTGCATTTATAGTTGCCCGCCCAACACTATCAGAATCTCAGCTGCAGTAACACAGAGAATCTATGTCCATAATACTCTATGGAGTTTTTGTAAACCGTGCATATTTTGTAATGAGTATAAAAATGATCAATAATGTGTTTAATATAACGAAACCTTATTAAATAAAATATGAACCAAGTTAACATAAAAAAAATTGCCGTTTCCTAGATCGCATTTGTAACTCGCGATCTCTGTAATGAATACCATATTTTGCAACCTAATATAAACCTAGCATACAATTCAATGAGTTTTGCAAATATAAAATTCGTACTACTTAAATGTGTCTATTACATGGGGAAACTTTAAAAATTACCTCGGATCAATTCGAAACATAACGAAAACCGCTTATGACGTAGAAAAATGTACATTCTTGAATCGATACAGGTGAAGATGTCTTATACATTCTACGGTTGAGAAATATTCGATAGAAGAGAAACAGAAAAACAACAAGTCATATGGATTATATAGTAGTAGTATTAATTTATTACTCTCTTTACAAAGTTTAGTCGTTCTGCAAAGTGAAGCTGGCAATATAGTATAAAATAATAATAGTTCAAATTTACAACAATAAGCATACATCGTACGTCGAGGAGATATTCACTTGTAGTCACCGGCGAAGTAAAGGACTTCCAATATTTTGAAATACTTTTGACAATCAATGATACTGCAGAAACAGATGTAAGGTTTCGTATACAAAAAGCGCGGCAAATGTTTGGTATGCCGAATGGAGTCTGGAGTTGCGAATTTTTAAAACAAACAGTTTATCCGTACTATAGTATAGATGCGAAACTTGGAAGGTGACAAATAACATCGTGTCCCAAATTCAAGATTTCATCAATAGGTGCCTCAGTCGCATACCACAAATTTTCTGACCAAATACAATATTAAATGCGAATTTTTGGAGGCTGGCAAATCTGGAGACGATGAACAAAATTGCCAATCGAAGAAAGTGGAATTGGATCGGCCATACATTGAGGCGATCGGTCCGTGATATTGTAAAATACGCAGTTGACTGGAATCTGCACTGTATATGAAGACCCGGTCGAAGAATCATCATTAAAGAGGCTTGTACCAGTGGAATGGTTTTGGGTCCGAAAAGTTAAGTGGATATAATATACTCGTATCATGTGAGATTTTATCATTATGGAATAATTATTTCTTAAATTTAGTCAAAGGTGCAAACCACTGAGGGCTGTAGGTCAAAAATGAATTGTCATTCAAATGTATATCAAAAAAAAATTATCATCATCATCAACAACCGCCATTTTCACTTGACTCCATCCCCTTCTACTGGTACTAGCTTCCTTAATGACGGTTCTTTGCCACGTTGTTTTTGGACGATCGGATCTTCTAATACCCTGCGGATTCTATTCAAATTTTGCACTATGATCAACGACCTGTCGCCGCAGTGTATGACCGATTCAATTCCACTTTCATGGGCTGACAATTTTGTTTCATCACCTGATCTGTCAGTCTGCTCCACAAATTCTCATTTGATATTGTATTTGACAAGAAAATGAGCCTGAGGCACCTATTGACGAAAAATTGAATTTGTGCCACGATGTTATTTGTCACTTCGTTTTAAAAACTCACAACTTTAGATTTTTTTAATTTGGGGCGACCTCCAACAACTCCATTCAGCATACCAAACATTTGCCAAAATTTGTATACGGGAACTTACATCTATTTCGATACCTACCATCATTTGTCATAAAACTCTCCAAATAATGGAAGTCCACGACATTAAGATTAATTCGCCGTTGATTGCAACAACTCCTCGATGTACCAATCTTCATTAGTTTTGTCTTTGAAACATTGATTTTTAGACCGACATGTTAGCTGTATTTCACAAAGTCGTTCCAATTTCACTGTAATGTCAGCAAAGTCAAAATAATTAAGTCCCATCTGATATCATATAGTGTTTTAAAGTTTACTTTCAAGACAAACAGGAACAATAGTGGTATACAACAAAGAGAATATAATTCACTTATTTTAATTTCCTCAAAAGTGCTGTTCCCTGTTTATACTTTGCAATCGCGAAGCACCTAACTTTGAATATTGCCAATGACATTCAACTTTCACAATGTGTTCATGTAATGAAACAAATCAAATGATGATAAATTACACTTTTATGCTATACCTCAATAAGATTATTACCATATAAGTAGTTATTTATGAGGAATAATAAGCATTACAGAACAACGTCCCATTTTCCATAACGTATGGATTCGTTTCATAAAATTTGTGTTTATAAGAAACAATTTCCTGTAAAATTATTAGATATTTTTTTGTTTACTTTTCTGGTCGAATAAATAAACTAAGTGTGTGTGTGCCCACTCGAAGAATTTCCCTTTATTTACAGTGGGACATAAGATTTTATTGAAAATCTACTAAAATGAATTTCAAATAAATATTAGTGCAGATCTTCAAAACAACTCATAAAAAAATAATATTTGACATCATTTATGATTTATTTTGAAAAGGCTGATAGGATAGCCCATATATTATTGAAATTGAGTTTATGGTTGTCAGCAATAATTTATATATAAAATATAAAAGTACGAGTATAAACAAATCCTGTATTTGAACGTGCATCTTAAAAGGGGATAAGAGTTTAGGCGGCAGTCCATTGTGCGTACTCTCATACTTTGTGATAAAAAAAATATAGTATGTAACTGGCATAAAATTTTGTGAAGAATGTAATATACTTGTTTAATGATAATTAAATTTAAGGATAAGGAATTATTTTCTTGGGAAATTGTGCTTAATGTAGCACTTTATCTGTGATGTGAATGAACAAATACTTGTACTGCATTGTCTACGTCATAAATTTCTGAGCTGTTTTTCTTTTATCAAATGCGCTAAAATTAATTGCAAAACTGGACATAGTAGGCATAAGCCAGAGTATGATCCAGTTTTCACATCTTCAAAATTAATTATGCGTTTATTGTAGACAAAATTAATTCTGTATCGTTTCTCGGCAGTGTAATGGCATATAACTATGGCAATAAGTTGATAGACGTGTTAATGCTTGTTACATTAAAAATTACATTATTAAAAGGATTCGGATCTAATTGATACTCAGCTAAAATAGTCTGTACTATTGTGCATTTGGATGCCTAAGACAGTAATAGATATTAAATGATGCGCTAGTCCCCTCCAATTCAATCAATGTAATTTTAACGTTTTGAACATTCCAACAGTCACCAATGAGTATTTTAGACCGAACCCAAAAAGTGCCAAATTAAAACAAAATGAGAAAGTTGTACAGACTGACCGAAAGTTTTTAAAAGCAAAATGGTACATTTGATCAAAGACACTGCTTTGCTTTGCGATAGAAGTAATTTTTTTTATCACATTATTGTGTGAAATGAAGTGTGCATCGCTTTTATTTGATAATTGAATTGTAAGGCTTAGATGATTAGGCACCAAATACTTATTCATAAAAAGAATATACACAAAGCGTAAGAAAAATCTTTAAGCTTCAAATTTTCGTTTCAAGTAAAACATTTGTACAGTTAATAAGTGCTTCGATCCAAATGATTTCGCATAATTTTAATTGGCAACTACTTCATATATCGACCATATCAATCTCGAAATTTTATCTGTAATTAAGATGATTCAATCATTAGAGACTACCGAATTGACGAATGCGATGCAATTGGTCTCCTGATATAAAATTTGAATATTGTCTTGTATTCAATAACGTGCTCACTACTTACGTCTTTCAATTTGTCACATAACGTTGATTATGAAATTTGGCAACCTTCATTGCGTTAAACAACTAAAATATTTATTGCCGCAGAGATATTGACGTTTATACTTTGATAAGGTATGATCAATTGACTTTACATGTTATATTGGGTATGTTGACTTCTTCCACGTTACCTCTTCCGAATTTTAACTGTGCGTTATGATTATTGTACTCACCAATATTGCACAGGTTGAATATAAAACAACGAATGTATTCCATTTCTTTAATTCGTCACTGATTTTATTATTATAGTTGCAACAATTTTCACTTTCATATTAGTCACTATATTTAAAGACTGCCAACGGATGCCTCAAGCTTTAATAGGTTGCTAATTAATGTCTCTCTTGTTTTAACTTCCATTGTTATCTAATTTAATTATTCAACTTGTCAATAATAATGAAAACCATTATGACATCCCAATTGTACACATGTACAAAAGCGTACGTATTATTTCTTGGCTATGTCTTTTAAATTATTTACAGCCTAATTAAAGTCTTTTAACAACCAATTTCTAATTCAAATAAAGTTCGTATAACAAATACACCACTGCAGATTCATATATACGAGCATCTCACACATTCGTCTCTGAATCTAAGAGGATCTACGGATTCACAGTCAAAGTCTTTCAATACTTCCACAGTTATTAAAGGTTAGAAATCAAGTGTTGGTAATCTATTCAAATCCATAATTGGAGCGTTGGAAGTATATCCAGAAGTAGATATAGGAAATGTTATTAGTTTAATTACAGTTTAGTTGTAATAATTGACTATTATTTTAGTTTAATTGTAATAATTGACTATTACTGATTTAAACTTTGCTATGATTAAAATTAAATTTTAGTTTTTGAAATGGTTCCAAGTTATTGTGCACCCATAAATTTTATCAAATATAAAATTTTCGTTTATGGAATTATAATATACAAATATTTAATTCTTGTCACGAATTTTCTAAACTATAAAACCATATTAGATACTTAGTAAAGCATTTAAATAGAAGTTAAAATATATTGACTTTTCAGTACATTGTTCAGTGTGAAAGGATAAAACTTCGCAATGCTCACAAAGCCCAGTATAAGTGCTTTAACCATACAATTTTAATATTATAAGTGGTAAAATTCCATATTGTATATTGTGGAACTATCACCTTAACATTCCCTCCAGGGAACACATGGCGTCAATGAATAACAATTTTCTAAGATTTCTGGATATCTGGACTACAGATCAGCTATCAAGTGCGTATATATATATCACCGAATGGTTGTCTTAGAATAAGGCCTATACAACTGCCATTCCTCCTATCTAATAAATCTGTCACAAATTCTTATTTGATATTTTATTTCGCCAGAAAATATATGCGGTTTAGGAATCCTAGGAAACTACTGAATTTGTGAAACAATATTATTTGTCACCTTTTAAGTTTCGCAGCCTTTTAATAATAATTTCAGTAAGCGTTTATGTTCAAAAATACGCAAATATCCGACATGAACATTGTCTTTCTAGAAAACCACTTTAAATATATATTAGAAGCGTTATTCCCAAATAATTGTGACTAGTTCTCCAGACTTCTGTGTTCTTATCTGCTGTTACAAATCCATATTCACATAGTCTGCGCACATCTAAGTAGGTCGCGTTAAGTGCCAGGTATTGTACTTTAAAAGGTTTTCCTACGTTAAATAAAATTTTAGTGGTATACTTTACAGTCAGCCGAAAATCATTTTCTAGTGCTGAAGTCACATAGGATAAAATTGGCGTTATTAGTTCAATTTAATACTGAAACTAAGCAAACTAAAGTTGAGCAAAGTTCATAAGTTGTAACTAGTAGTGATTCTAAAAATTTCCTATATTCCTCATACAAGTAATCGAATCAGATTAAAACATCAAAATTATTAATTTAAATTCAGATCAAATTAAAATATGCATAATTTATTTTGGTAAGCATATAACCGTTGAGAGTATAATCTTTAAATACTTACTATACATAAGCTCCTAGTAAGGAATGAAAAAGGGTTCATATTATCATAGCAAAGTTTTTTTAAGTGCTCATATAAAGTGTAATGAAAAGGGTTAAAAGACTAATATCCGCTCGTGGTTTTAGTATTTTCATACATATGAACATAACCATATTTTATATTGATTTGGGTATGAACAATTTTTTTTTTTTGTAATTATTTTCCTAGCTGCAAACTGTTGTTTGAACTTTCAATCATCGTGATCATATATAGTGATTGACGTCAATAAAGAAAATATTCTTTTGAAGGTGCAAATCTATGCCGTAAAAATCCTTTTGTATTACGTGAAAGAAAAGTTTAGACCTACCTAAAACTTGGAAGGTGTAACAAATACAGCCTTTAATGAATGATATTTGAAACAAATTTGCCGAAATTTACTCTATAAGTAATTAAACTCTGTCATACACTCTTGACCATTGACGTTTTGATTTTTGTACCAGGTCTCTTTTGAGGAGGCTGCAATCACTCTATTATGACTTCTTCTCTTGCATGTAGAAGAAGAATTTTCATGCTTTTGGTTTTGGCGTCTTCGAATGTTCATTTGCCATATTCTGTGTTTTATCATTGATATGTTT